>MPNW01000556.1:48048-99376 GCA_011800805.1 Hirudo medicinalis
GTTGTTGATAATGATGATGATGATGTTGTTGATAATGATGATGATGATGTTGTTGCTGTTGATGATGATGATAATGATGAAAGGAACTGATTATGAAGTTAATAAGCCTATCAGAGTAATAACACGGCCTTGAAATCATATGATGAAAATAATGGAAATCCCAATAAACGGAAACTATCTGGTTTCGGTCCCATCATTCTATCAATTTATTTACAAATATTGTAAAAGGAAAGGTAAAATATTATTTAAAATGTTTTTTTCCATTTAATTTGAAAATCTATTATTTGCTGTCATTTGTCAGAAGATCGTTATCCACTCATTACTCATCCATCCACCCCTCCAAACCATTTTCCTACCCATTTCTTTAACCATCCACCCATCCACCATGAGAAGATCATCACAATGATAAAGGATCATTCAATTATATTTATTGAATAATAATAATAATAATATTAATAATAATATGCTCACATCAATAATTAAACCACGATGATGACGATGATGATGGTGATGATGAACAGCTTCGAATTGCGATTGGCGCCTTCAGCAAACAGTTTGATGCTTTTTCATGCAAATTTCCGAAAAACGTGGACGCCTGAAAGAGTCAAAAATACGACAAACGCAAGAACTTGGAATCTTAAATCCAATTACAAATCTTACTTTTTAAAGAAATAAATCCAACAAAACAAATGGAGTCACTGGATTCGCCATCACGTGATGTGGTAAGTGAATTGTTATAATTCCTCGCCTGACGTCATGTGACAAGCTGCTCGAGGATTCTTTTCATCTTGAGGAGAAGCAGTGCTTCATCACACTTCAGAAAGATGGTCGCCAATGTCACCATTCTCAAAATCAGTGTCTTCGGTATCATGGTCATCATGATCATCATCAGCAGCAGCATCGTCATCATCATCATTCCACCAAAGCAATGTCAACAACGGCATTGGTTTCGCCATCAAATGCACAACAAAAGCAACGACTAATATCGATTCTTTCCACTTGTTTCCCGCCAAACAACAAAGTTGAGGCAGACTTCTGCTTCTCTTCATTCCCTCCAGCCATCTAGACGCATCACGTGATCAATAAATTGGTGACGTAAAAGGCTTAAAAATAAAGTGAGCCAAAAAATAAAAAAAATGTACGGTGATGGTAATGATGACGATAAAGAGGACGACGGCGATGATGATGATGACGACGACGACTACGATGACGATGACGACGACGACGACGACGACGACGACGACGATGATGATGATGATGATGATGATGATGACACATGACGACAACGACTAGTCTCTTCTTACTCATGTAACACCCAGAGCAACACCAGCATCAAATGACACGACAACTTCAGAAGATATTATGGAAATATTAGAAAATATACTGAAATGCTCTCATGTTATTTTGAATATTAGTTATTGTCATCAGTTCTTCATCTTAATGTTGTACGATTTCATTCGGTGATGTTTGGATTTGTGCAGTGAGAACATTTCATCAATGAAATCCATCCAAGGATTTAAATGTTGAGTGTCATCATTTCAGATTATTTCAAGTGAATGTCAAAATGTTACATTAACAATATTAATATTAATTAACACAATTTTTAAATTTCAAATAAAACGTTATTTTATTAATCGCTTTGTTGAAATATTTGGAATTTGAAATTAAATCAAAATTATCTTTTGATTGCAATTAAAATAATTTCCACCTTTAAAAAATATTCATTTTACAATAAATCATATTGTAAACATTAAAGACATAAAAGAAGCATTGGTATTTAACTTAAAGGACCACCCACCACCTCTCACGTGACTTCGTTTGTTCATCTTCATCGAATTTGAAGGATAATTAAAGGAAAAGACAATAAAATTCTGAGAAATAAAAAGGAATAAAGTCAATATTTTCAACAACAAAAAAAAATAAAATTCAAAAATATACGGAGCAGATAAAAATAAATATCGTCCAATAAAAAATATGCCTTGAAATTAGAACCTTCTGGAAGATCACGTGACCGGAATAAATTTCCGCAGCAAGTGTGCGTGTTTGAGGGTAATGAAGCAGGGAAACAATTGGAGACGATTCCATCTTAAACCTCACATCCCTAACAACTGCGGTGACACCTGAACAAGCTCTTTACGTCACCGTCATCCTCCTCCTCATCATTATCATAATCTTCATCATCACCAGCAGCATCATCCCTCTCATTAATGGCCATCTTAACCGTCACCACCACCATCATCATCATCATCGGAACCTAATAGGGTCTAGAAATGAGCTCATGGAACGAATAATAAAACTTCCGAGCAGACAGGAAATGACGTCACAATGTCACGTGATGAGCAGCCTGGGGAAGAGGAGGGCGTCACTTAAATAAAGTTGTTTTTGTTTTACGACCGGGAAAAGAAATGAAATCCAAAATCGCTTGAGTTCGGGAGAATGCTTCCTTTGACTGTTCTGGTGTTCTTCAAGTGGCTCCTGAGTAACGGAGACATCTGACTATAATTTTTTGTTTGTTTGTAAGGAGTAATCGAAAGTAATTTCTGCAAAAAATATCTACGTTGGACTCGTTGTTGCATCGTTTATTGAAAATAAAAGTGAATGTTGATCTCCCTAATAACTTATTTTCATTTTCATGCAAACTCTAATAACATATTTCTAATAACATATTTCTAATAACATATTTCTAATAACATATTTCTAATAACATATTTCTAATAACATATTTCTAATAACATATTTCGTAATATTCTGTGGGAGAAAAAATTTTCGAAAAGCTTTCAATTTGGCTAAAAACGCTTTTATGTTGTCAAGAATTTATTGAGAAGCAACATTTCCATGAGAAACTCATAAAAGAAACTTTTTGCACGAACCTAATAAACACGGACATTATAACAAGAAAATATGCAAATACAGAATTATTGAAATTATTGATATTATTTATTCTTTATTAATTTTTATTATAAAAAAACATAATTTAAAAACAGTTCTTCAATCTTTCAAAATTGTTTATTCTCTGAAAAATTTAGTGTAATGCACTTGAGTATTCATTGTTTGTTTTTTAAATTTGTGGGTTGACATTGTTCGGTTTTAAAACTTGCAGATGAACACAAGAACCTCCGCACAGCAAATTCATGTGACGTCACAAAACCAGGGGGGGTTGGCACAACCGTGTTTGTGGTTGAAAGCATTCAACAAAAACAGTGCAAACATTCGCTCCGATTGTCCATTTTATGTCTCCATTGAAAGCTATGATGTTGATGATGATGATGATGATGACGACGACGACGACGACGACGATGACGATGACGATGACGATGACGATGACGATGATGATGACGATGATGATGATGACGGCGGCAACGATGACGATGAGGCGGAGATTATTAAGAATATTTGTCCAACAAGAAGTTAAAGTTAAGTTAAAGACGTCTTTAATATATATATTATCAATAAATAGTTTAAAATATTATAATATTATAAAAAATAAATAAAGTTACACATTAAATAATACAAATGATGAAATGATCAGTAAGCAGGTTTTACTTTGTCGTGGAATAATTTGGAAACATTGTCAAGACTGATTCGTCATCAGGACTCATCATCGGATGAGGTCAGTGACTTTATGAATATAATATTTGTTCTAATTTAATACCATAATAATTATTTTGTATTATTACAATAATAATAATTTTTTATCATTACAATAGTTATTGCATTATTATTATATTTATTATTTATTATTATATTCTGTATTATTACAATAATACTTATTCTGCATTCCTTGAATACCCCACAAAATTAAAATATTGTCTGTGACGGGATGAGAAAGGATTGTTGGCAACAATTGTGGACTCAGAAAGAGAAAAATTGATAGAATCAAAGAAACTCAGTTGAAAAAAATGGACAAACAAAATAGCAAGAAAACCAATTAAGCGTTGGAAAGAATACATACAGATATAGTATTGTATATATTATATTATACATATTATATGATATATATCTATAAATATTATTATATTATTAATATATTATAGTGTATATAAATACAAAGCAAAAAAAAATATTATTTTTTAGAATAATTTCCACATCGTCATTTAATCAAGTCTTTAAATTCACAAAAACTGGCGAGAATAATAAAATTCTAGAATATTGGTTCAAGATTATCGGAAGTTTAGTGCTGTTGGCTTTCCTCCTTAAAAATCATTTTTCATGCGAATAAACTTTAAGCCACTAGCAGCAGATTTCGACGTGGAAATGGTGTGAGTGAAATATTGGGTGCAAAGCGACATCCAGGAAAACGAGGTGCTCCTACTTGTGGAAGGTAATGCACCATTCCAGAGCAATTATGAGTGGTGGATGGGATCGATGAGTGGATGGAATGATTGTGCATCTAATGCATTTACGAACGTAGAAATCACTGCTTGTAAATATTTGTTAATCTGTGCAAGTGTTGCCATGTTAGATCGAATATTTACAATTACTGAATAACTGGCAGTTGTGGAACATGTGATAGTCAATGGTTGACAAATGAAGTTTACATGGATGTTTACATTTACATGATATATACATTTACAAATATTGATTATGAGGAAGCCATGTCACAAATTGGTGTTTGACTTTGGAAAAAGTTGGAGCAAGGATTACATTATTGGTTAGATGTGATTAGAAATATACTGGCTGTAGTAAGGATGAAGTTATTGCAAGTATGAAATTATAATGCAATAAATTTGTAATAAATTTAATAAAATTTTGATTTATGAGATGTAAAAAATTATTGTAATCTCTAAACTATGATAAAGTCGCAATGGATTGAACAAATCAAGGTGGATGGAAGATCACAGAATTCATGAAATAAAAATATCATAAATCTCTCAAAAACGTTGACTTGAATTCACAGGATTTTGTGGACTCCAACGAAATTCTTTGAAATGATTTCCTTTAAATCCTCCTGAAGAAGAAAAATTGGCAACTTGACTTACAAAGGTGGCTGAAAAAAAGTTTTCTTTGTGGTATAAAATCAGCTTCCTCTTGTAATACACGAGTAATTTGTGTGCACCAAGTCATCCACTGTGTCGTCGGTGATGATGCAGTACATGATGGATTAATAATAGCACATTCAACAACAACATTAATATAATAATAATAATAATAATAATAATAATAATAATAATAATAATAATAATAATAATAATAATAATAATAATAATAATAATAATAATATTAATAATAATAATAATAATAATAATAATAATAATAATAATAATAATAATAATAATAGCAATAATAACAATTCACAAGTTCTATAACTTAATATATTATTTGTGTAATTTAATGTTCAACTACAACATGTGCGACAAAAGCCAAATAACTCAAAGAAAACAACTTTAGCTTAAATAGAAAACAAAAGGATGTTTCAACAACCAAATGAGGATTGTTAAACAATCACCCACTCATCACTCCCCACTAATTCAATCTCGACTCACTCACTCATTCACTCAATGACCCATTCATCACCCACTCATTCACCCCCAAACTCACCCTGATCCTCCTCATGGCTGACACAATTTCTAAGCGACTGATTGGTCGAGGAACCTCCATGGTGCCGATGTACTGCATGGAAAAGCAATCAACATTTTATTATCTTTGTTCCTCTTTTTCCAACCAATCACCGATAGGGTCGTGTCACGTGGACAGAATCCATGAATGCTAATTGGTTTCCATGCTGATTGCTTCCAACGTGGGTTGTCCGATCAATTGTATCGCAAATGATTTTATCTAATTTATGTGCTAATGAATATTTATTAATGTTAATATTATTATTAACTGAACATTTATTTTAAATTAATTCAGAGAAGCCTGAGCTGCATTAGTGAGTGAGTGAACGAACGAATGAATGAATAAATGAATAAAGTGTCAGCCACACTTGAGGCCGAAGGTCATTCTCCTCCTGGAGTGAATATTTGCTTCCATGGATTTCCATAACCAAGCGACATTTCATTTTGATGCTTTATTTCATATTTTATTTTATTGCAATTTATGTTATGGAATTTAATTTAGTCTGCATAAAAATGTGAAAGCAAGCAGATCAATACATGTTTCTATTGGACATCAGGAAAGCAACAAGTCAACGTGGAACCACTTTATTTATTTTGAATTATTAAAAAACATTGTGAATTATTATAAAATATTGTGAATTGTGAATTATTGTAATACACTCCTCATCATGCAACAGGAAAAAATAAAGCAACATCATAAAAACCGACAAACAAAGATTTAGAGATGCACAAAACAACATGCAACTTTCATAAAACATGCAACCTCATACAATACCATGACATTTCAATCCCTCGGAATATCCACATACAACATACAACATACAGCATACAACACACAACATACAACATACAACACACAGCATACAACATAAAACATACAACATACAACATGCAGCATACAACATACAACATACAACATACAGCATACAGCATACAACATACAGCATACAACACACAGCATTCAACATACAACATACAGCATATAGCATACAGCATACAACGACAACGTACAGCATATAACATACAACATACAACACATAGCATATAACATACAACATACAACATACAGAATACAACGTAAAACATACATCATACGGCAACACACGTCAACATCTGCTCAAAACATTCAATCGCTTAAACCAAAAATCCTTCCTGTCACCAATTTGTTTTGCATGGAAATTCAGCCTGACATCCGTGACTTTTGCTTCGAAATATTCCAGACGTTTGGAAGCCCAAGCATTTTATCTTACTTTTTGTGATTTTCAATTTATTTATAAAAATGTCCCTCATAAAATGAATTTAATCAAATAATTAAACTAAGCAGACATTTTACGATAATTAATTTTGTTTAAATACGCGCTGTTTTTGTTGTTGGCACAAATCATTCAAAACATTCATGAAAAACATGAAAGCCACAAAATCTCCCACCTTCGCGTTAAACTTGAACCCCTTCAAGAACTGCTCCCTCTCGCACACCTGTTCGTTCACCTGGTTCACCTCCTGAGGCATTTTGCAACCACACAATGAACTTTCAACTGCTCCTAATTGCTCCTATTTATTCCTAAAAAGCACAAAAATGTCCGCAAAGAAACATCTTCTTCTGAGACTTCACTGTCTCCCTCGAAGCACTGGACCTCCGCATGAAGCGTGTTACTCCACTGGAAAGCCGCGACTGGCGCGCTAATGGAGCAGACGTCGAACGTTTTAAATCAAAATCCATCGATGCAACACGCTTGCTCCTGACCAGGACAATTCACCGATGCATTTGTCATTCACCAAATCTAATTTCCCGTTTTCAAAGAATTGCTTCCAGTAATTTATCTGAGTTAATAAATTGTTCGCCAGTAATAACATTTAATTACAAACTGAAGTCGGTAATAATTAATTTTAAGAACTATTAATATAAAATAATATAAAATAAATTAATATAAAATAAAACAATCTGGCTCATAAATGGGCTCATTAACATAACATTACTCATCCATTTGAATAAGTTATTACAATGTTAACAATAAACAAGAGTTGAATAATTAATGTTATAATCTGCAAATAACAAACCACTCAAGGTTTTTTTGCAAACGTGAGAGGAAAGCTTGTGAAGCTTTAACGGTTGATGTCGGAATTTTTCCAAAGGATCCTAAAAATATATTTACGAAAGAACATCTAGTGTTAAATTATTAACAACATTAATGTTTACATGCAAGTTTAAAACTTATTTGAATATTATTTTATATTTGTTTAAACGTCTATTTATTTTCAAACATTCGAAATCCGATTCCAACAACTCTCAAGCACCAATCAAATCTCTCCTTGCAACACCTCATTCACCTGATTCGCCAAACATCCTTGGATGATTAAGAACAGCAACATCCTGATATTTTGTCCGACATTAAACTCTCGTACTCACGTGGTCTCATCTTCTTCTTATTGATCTTCGACGTTCCCATGACAACGATGTGTCTTGGCGGCACAAACATCCCTCCATTATATTTGCACTCCATCCATCATGGGGTTAAATATTACGCCCATCAAGCCCCTCCCACGGGAACAATAACTCATCCACTGGAAGGCAATCTTTCAAGTTTTCTGCTGAATCACGTGCTTCAATCCTCGACACGCTTCGATGACTTCATTGTGTCTGGAAAGGTTCATTCATTAGGTGGAATACTCTTTTCCTGGAGTCGTAAGATTGGAAAAACAGATTCCTGCGCTGGATTTGAATTTTCTGAGAAGATTTCATGTAGTTGTTGCTGTTGTTAATATTGTTGTGAAAGTAGCCTAGAACAATATTTGATGGGATATGATGATTATTCAGCGTTACATTTTGAAATGAAGTTCGCATTTAAAATCAAGAATAATAAGATAACGATTGTATCTTCGAAGCACCAATGGCATCTACTCCAATAACTTGGAAATAATTAAAGTCTCATATTTTTAAAGTTTTGATTATCAAAAATTTAATTTAAAATTATTTTCTATTTCAAAGTGAAAAGTGAGACTTATCAGGTTAGGAGGTTGGAATTAAATCCAAGCAATTTGTGGATTTGTTTGAGAATGAACTCATCTTTCGTCTCTGAATGCTATTATGATTATGATTATGATTTGATTGTGATTATGATTATTATTATGATTGTGATTATGATTATTATTATGATTATGATTATGGTTATGATTATTGTTTTGATTATTATTAGAATTATGATCATGATTATGATTATTATTACTTTAAACAGAATTTTCGAATAAAACCGCAACAAAAGTTAATGGATTAATTCCAATTGACTGCAGGTTCATACAGTTTGGCAGATTTTGAGGTTCTTGAGGTTCAACGACAACCTTATTTAGATGAATAATTGAAATTCAAAAAATAGAAATTCAGATGTTTGTCGATTTTGTTTTTCATTTGAAAACTTCTGAGAAAATAAATGTAATTCAATATTTTGAAAGAAACTTTAAAAAAAAACAACTTTTTAACATCATCCATACAAAACTTATCAGTCATGCATTTCCTCTCCCCAAAATTATTTCCAAGTCCCTTTTACAAATTATCCGAGACAATCCAGCGTTTTAATGGTCATGAAGACGATGATCAATACCTCAGATTAGGAGTTACATGTTCGCTGAGCCAAAGTGAGTCTGAAATGTTCTCCGTCATCGATTGACGTTTCCTCTCAAGCGGTCTGCACCAACTTTGCAATCTCTCAAGTGAATTTATTCCATCATTTCCAACAAATGTTTCTGCTCAGGCCATGGAAACACCACTGAATTTTCCAGATCTTGGAATGAAATCTCAGATCTTCAAGGGTATTTCAAACCCTAAAAAAAATTTAATTTTAAAATTTCTAATTTTAATGGATTCGTGGATGGAGAGTGTGGACTGTCACGGTAACCATCTCTTCCTTGACACCGGCACTGAATGGGCTTGAATGGACAAAATTGAGCTCGAAAGATGGATGCGTGCGGAAAGCTGAAATACAATTGCAATCTTCAGTCAATCTATCAATCAGTCTGATTCTGCACGACACCGTCATCTCCAGGGGTTCGTAGTGCACACTGATTTTGCTCTTTTCTTTCATTTTTAATCCGAAACCATTGTGGACTCGCCAATGCATCAGCTTTCCTGGAAGTTAAATGAACGTAATTTGAAAAAGAGATTAAAGCAAAAACTGGAATTTTATTTGTTAAATCCAACATTAATTGAGAGTTGCCTGACCGTCCATTCATCATTTGATTTGCTTGATTGAATGAAAGGTCAACATATCTTCCTTTTTATATAAAAAAATTCGATGAAAATGGTAATTTGCATCGAAAGTAACTCATGGGTCTTAGTAATGATGTCGTTTCAGGATCGGCGTTAAGTCCTGCAGCGTGCAATCGCAATTGAACGACGAGAATTGTCCAGCAATTTTCCGGGATAACTCACTAAAGCACTGCTGAAGGAAAAATCACAAACATGCGCGAGCACACGAACATGCTACGATTTGTAGCAGGCCCCCTTGAGAATATCCAGAACTAAGCTCCACGCGAAGAGAAAATCTTCAAAGAGGAAAAGCTTCGAAGCTGGTAGATTCTTCATCCACGATCGTCTGAAAATGAAGACGAGATTTCCGAGGAAAGCTTAGTAGAAGCCCGAATTATGATTTTCAAAGTTTTCATCATAATAATGATGGAAGGATTAGATTTTTTTATCACGAAATGTTGTCAAATCATCTTGCTCCTGTCGCTACCTGAATCAAGTAAGATTTATTGTGTCTAAAAATTTAGTTAAATTAACCCATTAATCATGACGCCATAATACAAACTGCAAATAAATAAACATTAAAGCTTTATATTCTAATACTCGTAAAACAAATAATTTAAACTAAAAGCGTCATTAGCTTTCATCACTTTTAAATATTCCAGCAGACGCCAACGCTAGATGCATCCGGTGAAATATGCGAAGAACTACTCTCTTACGAATTTTACATCAACTCTCAGGGAATTCCAAAATCTCGAATATTCTGATACTTGGAATGGAAAAGCTGATTCCACTAAAGTCTTTGAGAAAGAAAATCGTCGCCTGGGAGAATGTTAGGTGAAGATTCGGCGTAAGATACAGGGATTATTGCTAATAAGTGGACAGAATAGTCGTAGCTTACAATCGGATTCATGTGCATGCTCCATGTGTTGCAATGAATCATTAACATCTTCATTTAAATGAAGTATGGCAAAGCTCCAGACACGCCTTAGATTTAACGTGGCCCCCAAAAAAATTTAACGCTTTTTACGTTGAGTTTGACAGGGCACTGCATCAGAACCAATGACAGCAATAAATTATTCAAAGTACTTTTTACGTTTTATTCTGTACAAAACTTTTAAAAATTATCTGATGCAGTCTTTGCCATGTTCAAAAGACAAACAACTTTCGGCAGATGTTGGGACCATACTCTTCGTACTGGTCTTTAGTGACGATCAAGTTGAGTAGATCTGCGGAGTTCCCCAAGTGACATCCCCCTTCCCATGAAGCCAGTGTTGGGCTGACAAAGATAAATTATGCTCTAGTCAGGAGATGCAGTATCATAATTTGTGCATAACAATCTTTGACATAAAAATAAAAATCATTTTTTAGGAATTCTTGTGAAATAATCAATAATAAATTTCAAATAGTCATTTCAAATGTTTTACAAAATCATAGTTGTAAGGGCATTGTCATCATCAGAGCAACTACGTTATTTAAAGCTATTATGAACATAAATGACCTAAATCATATTGTATTTTCAAGATTCTGAGTCTTGGAGTATTTAAGTAAACACACAGAGCATGCTCTCAGATTTGAATTAGCATACATTGTATAACAAATTAATTTATTTCATCAATTATTCTAATGGAAAAGTATAATTACTCATCTTTCGTGGGATTTTTTTTTATAGTAAATGAATTTTGGTGGAAAATGTTCATAAAATATTTGCATTAGAATGTAATCCTTACTCGTCAGCTATCTTGACAGAAATTTCGAACTCATCCGGTGCCAATGCCCGTACATCTTTGTAACTGTTAAAATATTCAGGAGATTGCAAATGTGACCACTTCACAATAAACAACGGATACTCACACTCTGTCTCTGAACCCTGGTAGGCAGCAATTTCCTCCAGTGAGAACTATGTTCTGATACAGGAAAGGTTGCAATTCTGTATTCAAAAAGAATTACTTCAAATAAATATTTTGTAGACAATGATAACTGCAGCCTTAGTGTGATGTCAAAATAGTATCCTTCTATTAATAACTATGTAAATCAATTTATAAATATTAGTTTTAGCTTTTGGGAATCTTTACAATAGTTTTGTTAATGAAATAACAATGTGACCGATGATGAAAGCAATGAAAATGCAACAACTTTCGGGGGCGAGGCCGATGACGTGAACGATGGCTTCAGAAATCCCCATCTCATTGACTCCGACATCAGAAGGGTGGAACAACAGCTCGGGAATTGCAAATCTTTCGTTGCACATTCGAATCATCTGCAAGTCAGTGAAAAGCACTCATTCAAAGATCTGAGAAAATGTGACCATTCCTTCACAGCCAATCAGAACATGTTCTGTACATGCCACATTATGTTGCCATTGGCATGACTTCGGTTATTACCTGTTGCGATGTGTTGTATTCTGAGTCAGGCTTTTTAATGTGTCCTCTTTTAATATGCATGTAATCAGGCAGAACATAGTCACACACTGTTGTATTATCAGGTCCTTTCTTCCTGTTAAACAAGAAGCTGGATGAATTTACAATTTGTCAAAAAATAAAAATTCAAATCTGTTCAGCCATCTTCTCAGTGAAATGATAAATACTGCTTAAGCACATTATTGGATCTCCACATTTTAAATTATGTAATTAAGGAAAAGGAAATAATTGACATTGATATGCAATATTTGAAATTAAAACAATAAATGCAATCGTAAAAAAAATGTTGCTCCTATCAGAGCAAAATGCTAATTGGGATCTAAAAAAAAACCTTGCAATTTCCATGTCCTTGTAGAAGTCTTGAGACACAAAACAAGCATCTTCTTTCATTTGATTTATAACGTGTGTCTCCTCCATCACCATCAGCTGCCTATTAGAGTACCAATTGCAATCATTGTCGTCATCAACTCAACATCAGTTGAATAAACACATAAATGTACGCAAGAAATATGTACTTCGTTCACATAGCAACATATGCATGGCATCAGAGACGCTTTATTTGGTAATAAGAATTTATATGGCGCTCCTTCCCGTGGGTGCTTGCGGCAGTTTTCTTGCTGGGTTTCGAACACGGCACATCACGACTGTTGCCTTTTACCACCACAAGAAGGAAAGCAACCCATTCAGCCAACCAGAATGACAAATATTAGTTAAATGCTCAAGTCTATTACAAATTTCCAGGTAAGTACATACCATTACACCTGTCAAATATAAGCTGTCCAGTGAAAGGACATAACGTAGAACAATGCAGTCCCAACCCATTCATAAAAAAATTACAAATGCATCCAACAATAGCCAATCATGGCAGTGCAATTTTAACCAGATTCTATTTTTCAATCCATTCAAGAGTCTCAGACAACAACAACTGCACAAGAATCAACTCACCTGTAAGAAATCACCTCCTTCAAGTGATTGGTCAACATCTTCCCTCCAATATCAATCCTGTTTTAAATTAATTAACAATGTTTTTATATTATGCTAATCCACAAACATGATATGTTATCATTTTGGTAACTGACTTTCAGAAATAATTTTGTGATTATTAGAAGCAATTGATGACAGCAACCTTCAAAGGACTTAAAACATAGCATTTGAAATGTAATGTAAAATTCTCCATTTTACGATATTTATGCAACTTAAACATGCTTAATTGTGCCAATTAAAAATTAACAAATAATAAGCAATTATTACTATTAAATGATTGGATTTGACAAAGGAATATCTATAAAATATGTGCAAAGACCTTCTCAGGAGTTGTTTGAGAGGTTTTCCTTTGAAATAAGGAATGATGTGAGTGAACGAATATCCTGAATCGACGATCACACAACAAGGATTTTCAGCTTCTTCTTTCTGTTGTTTGTACTGAGACAAATAGCTGGCTGCAAAGATCAACTAACGAACATGGATTTGCATGACAGAAACTAAAATTCATTTCAGAAACAACATACAAAGCAATATTTCATTAATAATACGTTTAAATAATAAAACCAAAACTTACGATTGCATCTCAAGAAGAAGGGAACTTGATATTCTTCAAAAAAGATCTCGTCGACGGCCTCTTGGACGGATCGGAAGTTCAAATACGGCTCCGTCATGATGACTCCCGACTCATCAAAGTTCACCTGCGAATGAATAACAATTTTTAAAATGTGCCTGCTATTGCACATTAACATCAATAACTTTACATTTACTTAAAACATATTAAAGCCACCAAAAATTTATCTGTGGACATGCATTTAGCTGTTATCAGTTACAATTTTAGTCAGACATCAGCAAATGCCTTGCTTTCCAGTTGCTCATTTAATAAATTCTTATTTGGAAATATTTATAATTCCAGGTTTTGAGACATTTTCTTTAAAAAAATGCTTTACAAGTACAACCTAAGTGGATAGATAGTAATTTAAAAATAAATAAAAATAATAACAGTAATAACACCATTTTTAACTCTAACAATTATGCTGCCATAATTCAAATTATTTAAATAAGTAACTGATAAGTTATAGCAGATGATGATAAAACTTGCAGCAGCAAAATATTAGGTTGAATTAAAAGCAGGAGTGATTATATTCACTTAAAAAATTCAATTATCAAACCTGAATTCCATTTTTGCCAAACATATGCTCCCAAACTTGTCTTTCAACATCCCAATTTACCAAATATCCCTTTAAAATATAAAATTCATGTTATATCTTGCCCAGCTTATATCAATAAACCAAAAAACAAAATTGGTGAACCAACTTTTTGGAATGGCAAAAGGTAATATAAGCCAGACAAATCTTTGCATTCATCAATTTGATCGCCAATAAAGATTCTGTTGCGAACAGTTTTTGCCTTGATTACACAATTTGGAACGACTCTGAAATGCGAATCATTGCATTCAATCTAGTTTGCTTTGTTTTTGTTGTTCAATTTATTTTAATTGCGCAACTATAATTTACTTTAGTTCAAATATTCTGTTTAAATTTAAATTTAAGTGGTGTTATTATTAAACTGAATGCTATGACTATAAAATCGCATTAACCTAGGGATGACTTCAGTAATATAACCAATCTTGGCTGAATATGCCCCATTATCTAAAACCACTGTTGCCATATCTTCTAATGTTCTAAGACATTAAGAACGCAAGCAAACCGAAACACGATTGTTTACAAATTATCAACCAAAGACTAATATTACAAGCAAAATTTAGTAAACATATCTTAATTAAAGACTCAATTTGCAGGTTTAAATGAATTTAACATAAAATTTTATTTCAAAAATGAATTATAAATTGCGTTAATTTATCAGTGCATCAACTTTATATGGAATTGTAACTGCTTAATTCCTTTCATTCTGTAATTGTCCGAGCCAAGTACTAATAAATTATTACGTCATGGTTTTGCGGGGAGGATTAACCTGTGTCCAAGCAAAATACTCTTGTGTCAAACTCATCTTCAAATGATGTCACGAATAGAAAACAAAGGAAATAGAAAACAAAGTTAACACGACTAGCAAGACATTAGAGATATTATTGGGGACATGTTTTGTTTTCGCTTTATTGGAACAAATTCGGGTTTCGCCAAGCAAATTATGGCTCAACATGTTGATCTGTAATAAGCAGCAATAAGTCATAAAATAATTGCAGCAAATTATGAGGTCTAATTTCATTTTTAATTATAACAGATTTTATTGTTTTTATTGAAAATACTACAAAAGCAAATTATCGGCAATTCAAGACTCGGCCAAAGTTCATGGGCTTCATGTAAAATGAACGGCATCCACAATCCTTACAAATCAAAGGTGCTTTCGAAGGCAGACGACATTCACTCTTGCATGAATTGCAGTAGAAAATCTGTTCCTTCTTAGAGAAGTCATTGCCTTCCTGGGGAGGGGATTCAATTTTTGATTTTCTTTGTTTACGATCCATTCTTTATGTCGTGGTTATTTTTCTTATGCTTGAGATTCAGAGTAGTTGAAATTTGTGAAGTTCGTGTTCTCCTTGGTTATGAACTTTCATATTGCTTTATTACAAAAGATCCTAAATGTTATGATTTATACAATTAATTAGATTTAAATAGATTTAAATAAAATTTAATTAAAATTTGTAGAAAAATATTTAAAATATAAATTTATTTTATAAATCGATTAGTTAGAAGTTTTATATAAATTTCTTTACGTGGATTTAATGCAATTAGTCCAGTATCAAACTGAAAGGCGTCTCACTGTAAATCGTTCATTTAAGGCTTTGTAATAATGCACGAAAAATGCCTACTTTGCAAGTTGCAGTAACGTTTCAATTGGTCACATTATTATTTTTAAGTAAATGCTCGTAATTTGCCGAAGATCTTAGAATTAACAGGCATAAAATTACCATAATGAATAATATTAATAATAATAATAATAATAATCGATTATTCAGTACTCTTGAGTAACAGAGACATGCATAATTATTTACCAAGAAGTTCAAATGCTTATATAAGAAACACCAACTTGTTCCTGCACATGCTTCAGTCATGTTGGCAAAAATATTTCTGCCTTTTATTCTCCTTGTTCATAAACCGTACGGATCGGTTTTATCCACCTTTGTAAAGACCAGTGCACCGGGTGACTCTCTGAGCAATTACAAGTTGAAGCTCGACATTTTCTTTGGCAAACTCATCTGGATGTATGGACCCGACCAAGCAGTAGCAATGATGCTTGGTGGAGCCAAGTGAGTTAGAGCCCATCAGAATAAAAATAATCAATTTAATTTATTAATTGCAATTACTAAAATATGAATAATATTTAATGCCCTACTAAGTTGTTAACAATTCCATGATTTGAATTATACTGATGTCCGTTTAACTTAATGCCCGTAAGATCATTACAGACACCTCAACGGTCTCCAGACTCGGGTAGGCACAGTTTTCGAACATCCTAACTTCAAGGGGTCATCGAAGCTCAGTCCGGAGCAGAAGAGCAATTTGGCAGAACACATTTACTTGGACGTCATGGAGGTTCTCCTCAACAAGCACCCAATCACTTGCAGAATGGGAGTTAAATTTCACATCTGACGTCTTTTATAAGGCTGTAAATAACAATAAAAAATATCATTCATCATCGACTCAATAATTTATTTGAAGGAAAAATTGAAATAACTTCAATGAATCCTTCATTGATGTTTTTAAGAATTTTAACATTGGAAATATTAACTTAAATCAGCTACTTGCATATTTATTATCATCACAAATCCATTTCCAAAAGTAATTCAAATAAAACTGTGTATTATTAAATACACGACCGCAGTTCAAATAACGTTCAATTTATGTACCGCGATTACAAATGCAAATTTCGATGACAGATGTAAAAAATTTATGGGCGAAATGCAAATCATTTATATAGCGTCATATTCATAGCGACAGAGGTGCTTCTAGTTAACTATTTATATAGTGCTCCTTGCCAAGGGGGTTGCGGTAGTGCAGGATAGTTTCGAACTCTACACATTACGACAGTTGCCGTAACCGTCTCATGCAGGAACGCAAGCCATTCGGCCAATCTGCATCTGCAAGAAACAAAACAACTTTAAAAAAGTAAAACTTGAATTCATAAATTTCTATTAAAATTATTCTAATAAACTAAATCAAAATCTTTCATCTCCTCCTGCTATCTATTATTAGTTCAAATTATTGTAAATCATTACAATAAAATTTAAATACATTATACGCGTAACATCAGAGACGCTTTTTGTTAATGATGCAAACTAATTATTCAGTTTCGCAAGCGATGTTCAAAACTTTGAAAAAATTGGAAGATGAAGTGGCAAGGGACAATGAGGTTTTTTGAAGGATTTCTGTAGTGAAATATTTTTGTGATTTACTGATTTATTGACATTGTATTTCAGCTTTCTGAAGAATCTTTGACAAAATTTAAAGAGACTGCCAGTGTTTTGAGGTTGGTATAAAAATCTATGTTAAGGAAAAATAATAATTTATGGTCATTTTTATAAATTGTAATTTATACTTACATCGATTTGAAATACCAACCTGCGTACAATAATAAGTGAATAATGAATTATAATACTATTAAAAATCGTTTCAGTTCTTTCTTGCCTCAGTTGTCTGATTCAAGTCTCGTTGAAATCGATGATCTCTTGTACCCAAACGAGGATAAACCTGTTTGCAATCCGCCGAGTTAGTGCTCGAATTTGGTGACAAAATTATCAGATAATTAATACTTTGATATTCACACATATTTATATGCGTAATAGAATTTAAACATTTCTATTATAAATGGTTTTATTTTGTTTAAAAGGCATAATAAAGACAGATTGTGAAGAATGGACTTTCATACCAATATTTTTTACGGTATACAAACATGATGTAGGTTTAATAATTATATATAATAGAAATTCGACAAAATGGTCTATAAAGTGAATTTGGACTTAAGTTTTGTGTTTTATTTAGATAAAGTCAATGGATCGCAAGATCGATACAACCTGCCTCCAGATATTCGATAATCTATGTTCAATACCAGTCAAATTTGAAGATGTATTCCAAGAAAAAATAGAAACGTACTAGTTTACATAATCAGTTGAATATGGCATAATATTGACTAATTAACCATCTCGTTGTAGTTGCATTGTTGATTTAGTGCGTTCCAGGCATTACATTAAAATCTGCATCGCATTGAAATTTCTTAAAGTTGCCATGGAAAAGCACAGAAAAGATTTTGAGATGTTCCTGAATAAAATAGGAAACACCTGTATGTGGCACTTTTAATTAAATGGAATTAATTAATGGAAAATCATTAAACTTAAGTGGAAATAATTACATTTACAAATTAAACTATTATTCTACAGTTTTATACTCAATTTTGTTTCTGTCCAAATTGAAAAATATTCCCCAAGCAAGACATCCCGACAAAATGAGAATTACTTCGTGGATCACCCAACAAGGTAAATTATTTAATCTGCAATAAGTTGATTATAAAGTGTTTAACATTTATATTTTTATATATAAGTAATATTTATAATAGAATAATATAAATATATTAAAATATTTCTTCCCAGCTTCACTCATATTTGATAACCTCGATATTATGTCATTCCAACTTCAAAATGTAACTCCAAAAACTTTCAAGTATCTCAAAACATATTATGGAAAAGTTATGGTTTGTAATTTTTTTACCATTTTAAAATCAAATGCTTTTCGATAAAATATAAAATATTTACAAGATTTGTGTCATCTTCGTTTTGCAGAATAGTTTTGATGATCTGTACATTCACTTCTTGATGGATTCATTACGTTCTGATTACAAGACATGCTTCTCATTTCACATTGAACACCTCCACAATTATTTCATGTCTGCACGAACTAAAGACGAAAAACTTTTACTGCTAGAGATATTTATCAAAGATAGTTGGTTTCCGCATGATTATATTCGTGGATTTCATGAATATTGGGGATATTTTGTTCGTGTGTGTGAATATGTACTTTCAAGTTTTTTCAGTAACGTTGAATATTTATTAAAGGTGAAAAGATTTTTATTGCATTAAAAAATTTTAGTTAATTTTTATTAAATTATTTACCAATATAAATTTATGTAAATAATAAGGCAATTCTGATTTTTGTTAGAACTTTCATTATTCAAACGACCTTCTGAATGAAATCGACAAATATCACGATTACGAATTTCCACAATATCTGTCGGACATCAATTCAGCCGTCAATTCTGTTATCAATGAATCGGGTGTTGAGAAGATGGGCGAGAATTGCGCTACAATTGTCCAACATAAACAATCAAATGGACCAGATTTCACGATCGAACTATTCCTTTTTCACGATGACTTTATGAAAAGTCTCCAAGTGATTAATATTATGTGCACGGGATGTTTGATGGGCAAAAACCTTTACAAAGTATTTTCGAGAAACCTTTAAAGATTAAGAATTAGTTACTGATATAATAATCCTTAATTCGCATTTTATTCAGTTCAAGGGAAAAGATTGTAGTGGCGGTCTTTACACGAATATATTTCGGAGAATAATACTCCTATTAAGTATTACATCAATGCAGCACTTACTGACCCGGCAAGACGTGGTGAAATCCAATGGTGGTTTCGTAAAACCATGGAGAAATGGTAAGATTTTCACTTCCAAGCTTGTTGAGTTCGTAAATACTAATTTAATCATTTGCTTGCAGCCCATTTTTGATTTTTTCCAAAAGTCAATTTTACTTAATGGACGATTTGATCAGAATGTTGAAAGGAGAAGAAGATGAGGTGCGCGAATTTAAAAATGGTCTACATATTAAATAATAAATAATCTTGTTCAAACTTAATAACGTTTTATAGGTCTTGGAGGAAAGGCTCTATGTCGCCATTAATACCGTAATCACGAGGGATGCATTTAGTATTAATTACGACATGTTTTTCTCGAAACATGACAATAATACATAAGTTTCTTATATTACATACTTCATTGTCCAAATTCCTGAAACTCATCAAAAATATTTGAAAATAAACCCATCGATTAACAATTTTCGTTTTGAAAGTTCTGATGTGTTTTGTGATTGAACTAAAATTTTTAAAAATCATTCACAAGCTGATTGTTGTACTGTTTGCTAAATTTATCATCAAGATCCTCCTTCACATTTTGTTTTCCTTGTCTGAGTATCCAAAGACTGCTATTACTTTCATCGGGCCACTTGCTTACGAAATTGCATTGTTCTCGTTTGGCACGATTGGACTGGAGCAGAGTAGTATTGAATCGGAATGTCGAATTGAAGCAGTTTGTGATCTAAATATATGAAATGATTCTTCTGGGAACTAGAGGATGTGACTGATCTATTGAGCGAAAAACTCAATATGCAAAACCTTCCGCACAAGTTAGAGCGAGTGTGGAGTAAAAAACAAAAAAATCCGCGAAAGTACTCCGCATGAAAACATGATCAAAGCGAAAAGTTCCACAGAGCAAGTCAAAACGAAACGATGAAAAGATCAGACGTCAAAAATGTTTCGCCAGTTCTTCAGGCCTTCTTTAGAAAGAACCAGTCAGCCGCTGCTAAGTTGGTTCTCCGAGAGGAATGCGAGGACCAAAGGTGTAGATTATACTCATCAACCTAGTTGGTTATTGAACCGAGGTTCTTGAGGGGATGTCATTGGAGGACGACGACCCGTTACTAGGACGATTGACGATATTTTAGAAATGCAGGAGCCAGTCACTAAAAGGGAAGCAGAAATCGCTTTCCGACGTTTGAAAAACCAGATGTCTTGGCCAGATCAAGATGGCTTCAGAAAATGTCCGTCCTGCGTCCTTCAAAGTGGGACTGGTAGCATTTACTTCAAAAACTGGGGAGGCATTTTTTCCAGATGATTACCTGCCCATCACGGTCGGTCCAATAATGTCGCGCCCATTTTATCGCGTCCTGACATGTAGAATGACCACAATTTGGTCATTGTCACCACTTTTAAGTAAACATTTTGCCCAGGAAGTGGAATAGCACAAAACGAAACATCCTCCTGGTCAAATCAATCTTGCAGAAGAAAAGAGAACAGCTTCAAAAGATGAACGTGACATTTGTGGACATCAATAAGGCGTTCGATTCAGTTTCGTAAAAATACATCATCAAAACTACATCCAGACTCAGAACTCCATCCCTTTTGCTTAACTACATAACAGACTTACTTCAAGAAGGATCAGCACGACTGAGATTTTGGTACTGGATTGGTGGCGGATTGATTAAACTCACTCAAATATGCCTCACTCCGAACAGACTCACAGCAGGCAGAAACAGTGGATCGTCAATCTCACACCCTATCTCGAAATTCGGCATCAATATTGCGAAGTTCCTGCCTTATCATTGTCGTGTTCCTGTCTTAATGCGAAACGAATTAGATCGAAGGAAACGACCAAGTCTTGAAATTATCGAAATATAATTATATTCTAAGCAAGAAAAGCACAGAAATTACTAAGATGAAATTTAAAAGTAAAACTCCTACATAAATCTTGGCAATCAAACCGCAACAACTCGCCACACTGGCTACAACTCGCTCCAAACACACTATCGTCTGCCTTTCTCTACTCGTCTGCTCTCTCACACAACGCGCTCTCAACACTTTCACCAAAACTGCCTCTAACTGACGCTCGTAACACTGTTTATTTGTTTATTTGATTATAGTCCATTGCATAACTGAGATGATTTGGACCTGTTGTAATAATATTAATAACAATTGAAACTATCCTCGAGATCGGACAGGAATCCTCAGAGAGGACCCCCTCTTCGAACGTTTCGGCCCTTTAATCCTCTGATGCTCTCAGGGGTCGGGCCGCTGATCAGACGTGTATTCCTGTCGGTAATCTCTTCCGTTTGCAACACCGACGAGCAATATTAAGCCCATCTCGAGTCACTCTAGCCACCAACTTCAACCACCAACGAACCGAACGAGAACAAGCACCCAAATCGGAACATGCAGCTAATAAAGGCCCTGCTCCCGCCGACCTAACAGGAGATTGTGTTGGAAGTACTCCCGTTGGCTTACAGCGAAGCCTCACTATTGGCTGTTGAAGTTAGCGCACCGACTTGACAGGAGACTCTGTTGAAAACTCTCCCATTGGCTGACTAACGAAGTCACACGATTGGCTATTGAAAGGTCCACTTTTTGACCAGATCCACTGCGAAGCTGCCTCTGCAGCTCTGGGTAAGTCTGCCTTGGCTTTTGATCTAACTTTGCTGGTCAGACCGATTTCCCTCCAGAAAGTGTAGGTAGATCGGCTAACCAAACCTCTTGCAACGACTTCAAAGGCAAAGAACGATACTTTATAACCCTTCCGCTTTAGATTCATTGTCAAGTCCATGTACCGGTCCTCTTTCATGGTGTTACGTCTCCCCATTCTATCTTCCCATGACACCGTCAGCTCCGCCAATACAAATGTGTCTGCCTTTGATGATGACAGCACCACGTCCGGTCTCTTGCCGCTTTCAACTAACACATGGGAATAGTGCCTCAACATCGGCTGCTACTTTCCAATCAATGGCGTTCTCTAGAATGTGTTTCCTTTTGACTCTGCATCTGCTCCTTGCAAACTGGGAAATGCCCTTACGCAGGAAATAACTCTGAGGAACCGATTAGTTTTAGTCAGTATTAGCGATAATAAAATAAAAAATTTGGAAGATTAAGTAGTCAGCTTAAAAATACGTTTTAATACGTTAAAAATTCATTAAAATAATGCATATTTAATTAATTAATAGTGAATGCTTTTCACAAATCCATCTGTGTATGAGGTCCACATTTGCTGGATTACCAAGCATGGGACTCATGCAGTTGTGACTTGACGTCCTGAGGATGACATCGACTTGCTTCTCTGGAATAAATATTTTAATTCCGGCCCTGTCGTCCAAGATCTTAAATTCATCTTTGTAGCAGAGGAGGTTTCCTTGGAGATTCTCGATTTTCTCCCTTGCAATGAGCATCCTCAGAGGGTTGTCGGCTGCTACGGAGAGGTTCGAGATGTCGATCTCTGTCATCTTCATTCTCCAAAGGGAAGTTGTGGGATCCTCCTCTGCAATGTCTCTTAGGAGATCTCTCGGAAGGAGGGACTCAATTGTCTCAAGTGGAAACTCCTTTTTTCTTCATCAAGATGTGAAGCCTCGCTTGAGCCTTGGACTTCCTGCCATTAGAAATGAAACATTTGTTATTAACAGACTAGATTTGAGTAGCGATGGGCCTGAGGGCGTGGTTTGCCATGAGTCGTCGGAGACAGGAAGATTATTTCCTTGCAGATACGAAATCTGATATTGGCCTCGCTCCTCTTGATCATGCTATTGGTAAACAAAACTGCTTGTGATGTAGACGCTAAGATCTTGAAAGCCTTAGCAAATAGAACCTTAACCGTGTAGTTGAATTGTTTCTGTGTGCGAGTTGTCATTGTTCTTGAGGAGGTCCCGGTCGTCCAAAGAGCAATATCATCGGCATACATAGACAACTCAATCCCTTTGCCAGGATTTGGGATAGCGTTCATCATGATGATGAATAGATGAAGGCTGAGGACACTACTTTGTGGTGTGCTATTTTCCAATACGTTTGGGAGAAAGGTTGGGAGAGGGCTTCCTTGGATACTTCTACATCATGCATTTTTTAAAATCTGTTATGCAGCACTTCACAATATCTAAGGCACGGTTAAAAATATTTACTCGAAATCTATCCTCTAAATCGTTAATTCTGTGATCATCTATTATCTCATCAAAATGCCGCTTAGTTGTTTTAATTCTTCTACCTTGCTATTTTACCTCACTACCCCATGTTTTAGCAACAGCAATTGCTTCTTGTTTAGCTTCCGGGGTTAGGGTTAGGGTTAGGGTTGATCCTGTAATTTTTAGTCACATGCAGGGCAGTTTCAGTTTCAAGATGATGTGTAGCTATATATTTTTTCTTTCTCATTTTGCAAATATTTCAATGCCATATCAATTGCTCCAAAAATATTTGAAAATTTTTCCAACAAGGATACAAATTCAATTTCATTTAATTTATCATTATTTCTTTCTCTAGAGTCTTCGCTTTCATTCATATTTTATGCTTCTACAACAATGGTCGTCGGTAGCCGAGTGGTTAAGGATTTCACTTTGGTGCGGCTCCATTAGGAGTTCAAATTCTAGCCGCTCACAAGATTTTCTATAACTAACACTGGTTTTAGACTCAGTATAACTCGATAATTCAGGTAGCTTTTCTTTGCTTGAAGGTTCCAATTTTAATAGAAACGCATACACTGACTTATAAATCTTAATTTCATTTTCAATTTTTTTCCTTTCTCCTCTTAGCTGCTCCTCTTAAATTGCTTGCCGTGGTAAATGTATTAAAAAGGGGTCCGGTTTTAAAATATTAAAATTTTACAATCATTTTATTTTGCTTTTCCATTACAAAATTGACGTAACATAGGGGCCCGTGGCTGCTGCCAGAAATTTCTGAGTAATGGTAAAGATAAATCGTGTTAATTAAAATCGTTATAACTTTTTAATTTCGCACCATGCATTAAATTTTATAAAAATTTGTTGATTTTAACGTTTCAGTAAAAAAAAATAAGATCTTATAATTTTAATGTGATCAGCGCAGTATATAAATAAAAAAAATTAAAATATCTAAATTTTAGGTTTTCGGCCCTGGGTTCCCAGCAGCTGCGGACCCATAGCTACGCCACTGGTCCCACCACCTTTTTATCACTCTCCTGTCAAGTACGGGAGGCATAGAAATTTCTCAGCTCAAACAGTGAGTTTCATGTCTCAATATGCCAGAGACTAAGGAATACAGAAAATTTAGATCAGAGACTGCAAGAATTCCAAAAGATGCATGGAAAAAGAGATTTGCCGAAAGTCTATTCAAGACATCTATACAAAACATTAGGTGGATATGGAACGCGATCATTCTCCAGTGGCATAGATTGAAACGAATGGATAGCGGCCGCTGTCCCGAAAATGACAGCTGACCAGTATATCAGATGCTTGAAGGTTCGAGCTGCAGCTCTTCGTTACAAATTGAAGTCAGCGAGAGGGGGCAGCAAAGTAGCACAAACTGTGATGCTGGCTGTGAATTCTTTGAGTCTTTGGGGCTTATGATCCAAAATTGCCCGAGAACAAACGGACCCCGACATGAAAGGCACAATAACATTGTTAAAATACTCGAGCGCGATTTAAAAGAAAGAGGCTTGCAGAAAAAAGAAGAAAAAATACGACATGCCAGAAATCCAATCATGGATGTCGAAGAATGCTCCCGAAAACATAAGCAAACCAGACCCATTTACTTGCTTGCCTGAGCAACAAAGGGAAGGGGTGATGTCAGAGAACTCCTACGGTTTCTGAAGAAGCCTGGGTTATCCGAGATGGTGTATAATGAAGATCTTGATGCGAACCCTCCAGAAAACCTACAGGATCTGGAAAGCCCACAGATGCGTTAGAAGAAAGGCTCAAGTTAAATTTAACAACAACTTGAGACACAAAATTTCAGATTGATGATATCTGTTCACATGATATCTATGAATGAACAGAATTCATTCAGTCATGAACGACCGTTCTGGCCCTCTTTTAATCCTTTCTTTTATCTGTCCGAGGGTGATCTCGGGCCCTGAAAGAAGACATTAAATTTGGATGAGGACTTTTACATTTTACTGCTCACTGGCACGCCATTATCCATTCCGCATCCAAGATGTAGGTCCGTTGAAATTCAGGTTCAAGTTAGTCAGTATATATCAGTAAAGTATGAGCATTGTTCGACTTCGTTTGGGACTTTCAAAAGATTAAAATTACATCAGAATCAAATATACCTGTGGAATACCACAATGAAAGAACTGGAAAAAGCTGTTGGAAGTGTTTGTGGTTATCACAAGAATCCAAAATTCTGGCAAAAATTGAATTGGAGTTGGTACATTACACTCAAACATTACAAATGTTTGCAGGAATATCAACGTTGAAGCTCACAAGACATCGAACCTTGGAAGCCATAAAGTTTCACAGAAGGCAAGACTTGTGTAAAGGAATTCTTTAGGCAGACTTTGCACTACAAAAAACCCGAGCTGGTCTCACAGACGGTCGTTGCATTCCGTTCCTCAAAAGACAATGTTATGTGGGGATATATTGAAATCCCATGAAAATAAGAAAATAAATTTATTTTTAAAACGACATTTATCAAATACTCTTGCAGAGGTCATTAGACAAATCAGAAATACACCACGATATCGTTCTTTCTATAATGACTTCCTAACATATAGAACCACGGCATCAATTAAACAGGCCCAAATCTTTGATTATTCCTAATGCTGACTTGCAAGAGACAGAGAGAGCTGAAAACGAAACCAATTTGAAGTAGTTAGCCACTGAAATTGCCAGCTAATAAAACTTCCCACTGATGAATTATCTCAGTTGTTGAGCCAAACTACTGATACGGAGATAAGGCAAAAGCTGATAGACAAGGAGTTAAAGAATGTGTTGCGAATGGGCTGTGATTTGAACTCCTAAAGGAGTCGCACCAAAGCGAAAGCCTTAACCATTCGGCTACCGACGCCGGAGATTACAATCGTGACAAGTATTTTCTCTAAAATCAGTCAGAGGTGACACACCCAAAATACTTATAACTAATAACTAAACTAATCGTGACTTGAAGGCTTAAAAATCATGTGGAGATGTCTCAAGGATGCTGCCCTAGGACTGAATGGAATGATGAGGAAAAATCTGGATGGAATTAAATTTATTGATTTTGCCACATTCATGACGTTGTGGCTATTTGTTGGTCTGTCTCCTTCTCCATTAAAGGAAGAAGTCGCCAGTAGTATCCGAAAGTTAAAGAGACATCCGCTCCGAGTGAGTTTAGGTCATTAACGGTCGGTCCTACGTATTAATAGCCTACTTTTTTCATCGGATCAACAGAAGAATAATGCTTTATTGGTCCTTATCTCCATGACAAAAAGCATTCAGACATAGCGACGGTCTCGGCAAAAAGGCAAAAGTTGAATTTGACCTTCGCCGACATTGCATTGGATTCAGTGAGTCGTCAATCGATAGTTAGGGCTGTCTATCTTATGAGTTTGTACAGATTGCATGTTCAGATAAGAATGGAAACGGACTCAGTGGAGCGATTCCAGTTGGTAGAGGAGTCAGGCAGGGAAACCCAATGTTTCCTACTCTTTTCAATACCGTTAGGAAAATTCGACTAGTCAATAATCGGCGTCAGCGCAGGCTCCGGCATTATCGGATGATCTCCTTATTTTGTCGTCAAGCGGGAATAAGTTTAATCTGATTGAAGGCGTCAGCCAAATCTATTTGACTGAAGTAACTACTTCCTCCTAGTTTCCGCATTAGATCATCCGGTAGAGGCATTGGATGTCTGAGAATTCTAGCCGAGAATTAACAGTCACGGTATAGTCTCCACAAATGGGAAAACCTGCTTTCTTTTCCCCTGCGCGTAAAACTTTTTAGATCTTCTTGGAGTGAAAATGGCACTGTGCGAGCTTTATCAAGAACTGGTATTGCTTCCGGAATGAATTTTACTTCTAATTCGAAATCTTTCAGACATCCCAGTTCAGCTTCAAAACATTCTTTGAATTCCTTGCACAGTTTTTGACTTTCTGTAAGGTTTTGCTGTCAAAATCTTTAATTTGCAAAATATGGTTCTCTAGCAGCGTAGATACATCAATTTCTAAGTCAACTATGAATGTTCTGCCTAATATGTTGAGCGTTTGTAATTTGGTAACATTGAATTCCAGTGGTACCTCCTCGGATTCAGTAGTAGATGGTGCTACCTGGCAGACTTCTATGGTCGGAATTCTGTCCCCCGTTGCTGAAACGTATGTGGTGTTTTAAAGTTTTAATTCTGCTCGTTTCCATTGTTTCCAGACCTTTACTAAACAAAAGTTGTCTCCAGCTCCGCTACCTAATTGGAATAATTTTTCGAAATCAGAGTTTCTACTTTGCAATTTCTGAATAACTGTGACTGAGAACTATATGAATGGTATTAACAGCTCTGTTCCCTTGAATTTTTTTTTTTAAGACAAGCCTTTTCAATGTGCCCTTCCCTTTCGCAGAAATTATTTATTTTTATTTATTTATTTATCCGGTCGAAGGGCTATTCTTAAGCTATTACTATTACGACCGGCCTCAGCAAAAAAACAGAAGAGAAACAATCAACAACGAGAAAAAGAACAAAGCAATGTCGACAGAACATTAGTCGGCACTTGTTAGGAAATTTGTTAAATTGGTGTCGAATAATAATGATTTAAATCGAGAAAAAGTGCCAGCAGATACCACCTCGTCTGGTAAAGAGTTTCAGACGGCAACAACTTTGTTCAAAAAAAAATTTTAGTGATATTAGTCGGGCACTTCCTCGCGCGCAATTTGAAACGATTAAATTCAGCTTTTCGATTTTGCAATCATTTTCTTGGTGGCCTTTATTTTCATATCTTGGGCACGCACCTTTAGGGAATGTAAAGTTTGACGTCGCCTGTTGTCATTGACGTTGTGTTGGACTGCTTCTCCTGTATGTTGGACTTAACTGAATAACCTTTTCTGGATCCTTTCGAGCTGTTTATACTTTCCGTACTGAATAAATTTTCAGGAGTACCGTAAACTATTGCCTTAGCAACTTTAGAAACTTCCTCCACCTCTATTTGTGTTGAAATTTTGAATCATGACTTCTTGTATCGCAGCAAAATCCAACTTGTTCTCGATATGGGCCGTTGAGCTGCTGCCGTCTGCAAGAGTAAATTGATGGAATCTGGTTTGTTAGGAAATCTTGATAAATTTCGGCTGTAGGAATTGAATTGGCCTCCACAAATGTCAGAATACGACTTAAATAGTCATTCCACAACTCCCTAGTTGGTTCGAATGAAACGAAATTTGGAATAGCTGTTGAATTCTCCGACAGGTGAACGCACCAACGTTTCCATTGGCTTTGAAAACGCCTCAAGAAACTTTGCAATGTCCGCCATTTGTAAGAGAAACAACAAAACTTTGAAAGCTCACAACAGTAGGCCAAATTTTCAACAGAATAAAAAAAAGACGAGTTTGAAACAAGTGAATTCAAACTTTTTGTCGACTGCTCAAATTGTTGAGTCTTTTTTATTAAATTCAACTTCATAAGCAACAGAAACTCAACATTACTTCGACAACCATTTAATGCAAGACAACTCGACAATTACCAACTCAAACGTATCACACGAGAACCGAGAAATCTGAAAGCATCCCTTAGTATACAATGCCAGTACACTCCATCCCAGTCACAACTTAATTATAAGCAAGTTTGAAGTATAATTATTGTTATACCATGTAAAACACAGATTTTATGTATGAATGTTTGAAATAATTAATTTCGAAGTACTTAGTATCTAGATTGGATGTTCCTGTTTATCCATCGTCCTTAGGACAATTCAAAAGTGCATTCAGCAGCATGATCAATTACATGGTAATAATAAAGTTTTTGCCTTTTTATTTCTGTCGCACAACAGAAAACTACAAACAGCAAACTATCTGTCATAAATGTGTTCGTTTGCTTGTACCGACCATCATGTCATATTTTGCAAAAGCTATGCGGAATAAACGGAAGACTTGTTTTAAATTTTATATGTATTATATGTACCTGACAATTGTAGAAATACTACACTATGTTGCTAAACAACAATTTTTGTGTAAAATTGTATTTTTTCTTTGACTTTATGACTCGTGTCATGACATTAACATGGCTAAGTTTTTTAAATTGTATTCAATGAAATTTAATAGTCAATGTTTTTTTTTTAGCAGATTAGGTATAAATAATATTTTTTAAGATTATGCATCAAAGATATACCCGAGACCTTGACTGTAGGCAATGGTAGCGAAACCTTTTCAGGGTTAAAAAAATAGAAATAAGTTTTTAGGTCCCAATACCACACACAAAATCATGCGATCCGATGTTTTCCTAAAAATCCTCTATTAAAATAAGCGACATAACCTATATCGAATATTATCACATAACAAAGTCTTCTAGTGGAAATTATATTTATGTATATTATATTTATATATTTATAGTTTAATCTATCATATTTTCATTAATTCTTAACTATAGAAAGAAACCTACTTAGCAGAGAAGTTAAAAATCGGAATTAAACGATTAGCAATAAAATAGAATGTAAATTCACAATTCAATTCAATTTTTAAAATCAAAATTAAAGATTTCCAAAATTGTTTCAACGATTGCACAAATGATTTACTATCGCAAAATTATTTACTTTTTTATTTAATTTGAAAAATAAGAGTCGAAATTGCGCTTGCACCAATTCCCTCAGTAGCCATATTTGGGAGATAGGCTAGTTTTAGAAAGTTTTCCAATTTAGAAATTGTCGAGTTGTGTTTATTATACTTAATTGGATTGTCGTTGGTTGCATTCACAAGGTGAAGTATTATAACCGTGTTATTGCAAATATGATTTGAAATTTAGATAAATTTAGATAAAGATGTGCGAGTAACGAGTGTCGCTTTGTGACTTTGTCAAATTGATTCTTATGATAAGAAATGGATCCTTAAAGTTGTCATAGGAAAATTAAGATGACAGATTCATCAATCTTTCCGATAACCAATTTTCTAGTTGTTTTTTGATCGACCCAAAATATCCACTCATTTACATCTGACTGGGCATTTGCAATCTTTTCTTTTGACAAATCCAGCATCGACATACTTACAGGAACAAATATCAAATACTGCCAAAAATTGATAAGACTTTGTGATGTGCCCCTGACGTTATTTTCGTTTCAGGATATGTTCGCAAGTTGATTGAAACTGGTTTTTTGTGATTTTATTTGATGCTACACCTACATAATATAGTATAGACCCTTTGTTATTCTATTAATACATTTATTATAACTAAATACAACTTTTTACCGAATCTCTACTTAAATGAATTACGTAACAACTTCAGTTTTTTAAAAGTTGCGACCATAGACATGAAATAAAATATGAAAGTAATATATTTTATTGATCAGGGAGCATCAATTTATAAGAGTCTGGCTGAGGCAATAGCAGTTTGTCCTGTTAGCAGTATTTTCCGTGACTGTGTCTTGTTATTATTATTATTATTGTTGTTGTATTTTTATGTTTTTTTCCTTTATTTTCTCAGCCAAACATACGAATAAACACAATCGCTGATCATCCCCAACCCATTGATTGAACCCAACCAATATTTAAAGTCCCCTTCTGGCCCTGAGAGAACTCCGGATATAATAAGCAAACCATAGCACAATCAACATTCCAGACAAAATCAATCCATGCATTACACAATTAATGTTATCGCTATAAGCCAACTCTTTTCCACCATCTCTTTTGCCTTTTTCGCTTATGATGTTTCCACATGTGGTAAGTGCCAGAAAGCTTCTATTGACAAATTCATTAACATGCTTCCGGAGAAGTCCCAAGAGGAGTACGATTTCGATGAGATCACTCCTCTCCAGTTGCAAACGAATGCAGTCACATAAGCCTTCGGAGGAGGGAATTCACCTGGTCTGTTGTTTGTCATCGGTGGAGTAATCTGCCAATGATTGGTCCAACTGTGATCGGCCTGATAGCGCCTGGATTGAATATTCCTTGTTTTTTTTTTTTTCGAATACAAGTAACAATCCCCTTTTTGAGAAAATCTGGAGGACACCCACTGAACAGCCAGAGTGTCATATGGGTGGCCTTTCTTCTGGAGCTATTATTCATTATTATTATTTGTTGAATGTTGCATTTGCTCTAATTCGGTGTTAAATTGCATTTAAATATAAATTTCAGTCTCGAATTTAATTGTTTCTACGTTTGAAATAATCTTCGGAAGTATTAAAGACAAAAGTTATGTCGAGACAGCTATGTATGAAAAAGGTTAATTGTGAATTAAAAATTGCGGCCGAACTTTTCGGTTTTTCATTTATGTGAATGTTTCTCGAAATCAAACGAGAATCTTACATTTATTTATAGCGGACCTCCGGAGATACATTTTTCTTGACTCTTCATGAGTTGGAACTCGTTGGAATTTGGCATAACTTTTTGTAGAATTGCGAGAAGTCCTCGAGGGGAAGTGAAACCTTTGCTGCCATGCGATTTTGGATAACTTTGCTTTGAAAACTCCTTTGATATATTCCCATATTTCTTGAAACATGTAGCCATGTGAGCAACAGTTAGAAAGGCATATGGCTGATGAAGTGCTTCGGTCTTGTCACATGCCATATGGTGCCTTCCATTAAACCCCATATCTCTAAACGGCCCTGGAGGGCCACTACTTTACTACGTCCTTCTTTTATTCAATGTGCTTGCTGCACCGCTCTCGGGACTAGATCATGCAAGAAAAATCTTCTTGGTCAACGATCAAAGCAGCCTTGGAAAAAGTACGGAGTTGAGCAAACACACTTGAAATTGCTCATGCAGCCTCAATCCTGCAGTTCGTAGTCTTGTAATAGGCCAAATGTGTCGAGATGGGCGCAAGGTCACTAAGTCCACCTAAGCATTCCTTTCAAGCATAGCCAGATGGAAGAGAAAAGGAATAAAGGCCAGACCAGCAAAACTTATAAGCCGCGTGTGGCCCGATTCCGGAGAATGGTAGAGGTTTATAATGCCGTAATGTTCGCTTTCGCTGAGAATTCCTGTTGGAATTTCAATGGCGTTTTATGTCTTTAAGCCTTTAACACAAGTTGAAACAATTTAATTCAATCATTATTCTTTTTTAAGATGGGTCCGAAGAAAATTGTTGGAAAGGAACTCCAAAAGGTGATTTTAATGTCCCTGATTAACTCACATTCTTTCTAATATTTTTTAAATTATTAGTGAGAAGAATATTTAGTAAAAGCAATTAACATTTATTGCTTATGTGAGAATTTATTTTCGCTTGAAGGTTATACCCAGTGAATCCTGGATGAATTTGGTTTGCATTAACTTTTTTCTTAACTTTATCATAATAATCTACAACATATTTAAGAATGTAAGAATATGTGGATTAATTATGAGATCTGTATATGTGTTAGTCCACAAAAATGAAGATGTACGTTTATCACTTTTTTATTTTTCGTAAAGAGATCATGCGTTAAACTCAACACGAGTTTTTATGGGGTTACTCCAAAGTGCAGGGGGTGCCGTTACACCAACAACATAGTGGAACATATGATCTTGCACGAAAAGACTTGTCCAGGTAGGTCGCATTGAAACTGATTCAATTCACCAATTAAACACGAGAAATGTGTCACTAAAATGTTGATGAAATGTGATTTTAATAAAACCATTACTAAAATTATTATTAAAGGCACTGATGTGTTTTTGATGTTGTACTAAGGTTTTGCCAAGAGACCCAGCGATGGAGCATTTTATTGCACCAAATGTACGAAGACGTTTTTGCTGGAAAGCGACGGAATAGAGCACCTCCATGATCACTGGTGCTCGGTGTGCCAAGAAATTAAGGAAGAAAATCATCCTCTTTGCGGAGGTCGGTTATTAAAAATTATTATTATTTGTTGTTACTATTATTATTACTATCATCATTGTTATTATTAATATTATCATTAACATTATTATTGTTGTTGTTATTGTTGTTATCGTTATCGTTATCGTTATAAGTATTATTATTATTAATTTGTTCGTCTCAGCTTTTCTGCTGGCAGGAGATGTCTTCAGAGCCTAACAAAATTTCATAGTTCATCCATTATTTTTCGGAGAATTTACGTTGTTCACATAAGATCTTCTGCATTTCACTTATCTTGGGTTTCCCTGGGATTATCTCTTTGTTCCTCGCAGATTCTTTCCTCAGTATTCCAAGCGCACCGATGATGATTGGCATTAAATTCCAAGTCTTTACTGTTTAGGAAATCTTTTAGCCTCTTTCGTCACCAGGGAGTGCCATATCAATAAGCAAACAAGTTTTCTCTTTCTTTTTATGAATCACCAGGTCAGGACTATTGGCCATGATTGTTCTATCAGTGATGACCGCTGAGTCCCATATGGGGTTGTTCTTTTGGTGCTATCGTATTGTTGAGGGCTTGGTCTTGCGCAGCAATGATGAGGCTCTCTAGTTCTCTTTTTAGACCAGAACTTCCCAGCTACATCATTGTATCCTCCATGTCTATTCCAGGTCTGTCAACCCTTGGAAGAACTGTCCATGCAGGGGCTTGGATTTAATTTTTTCTACTTTTCCTCTTTCAATGATCTTTAGATCTTTTTCTCTTTAAATTTTCGATGTTTGCTCTTTAGTTAAGTTTTTCCCCGGGGCGGCGTCTGTCATCAGATATGTTGTTTGAATATCAACATGTTTTATTATTGAATGCTTATTTTTGCTGTGGTCGTTCATTTTGGCGATCTTCATGAGGTTGCCGTATTCTTTTTCAAGGAAGTCTGCTAATCCAACCATAAAGTTTTATCATAAACTGCCTCAAGTTCAAGGTTGTTTATATATTGTTTTCAAAGTTCAACTGTGTTCCAAGAATTTGTCTTAATTGTCACTAGTATTATTTTTGTTTACTTTTATTTCATTTGCAGGTTTTTAAATCCTTCACTATCATCCATTCCTAGATACTTGTACTTTGGAGTCTAAGCTTCTTATTTCAGGTGCATTCTGGAGCTTGATGCATTCACTTTTCACCAGTTTCCCACTTCTTATTTCCAATTTGGCGCATTTGTCCAAACTCCATGCTTATGTCTTTTGTGAATCCTTCAACCTATGATATGTCTTGCTGTATATCATTGTTTGCCACAAACAATTTGTGGTCATCCATGTACAGTAACTTTCTTATCTTATTGTTTGTATTGATGCTGTACCGTTGGTTTGGTTGAGGATGTTTGAGAGGAACATGAGGGCCAAACAGAACAACAGTGGTGACAATGAATCTCCTTGGAAAACCCCTTTTTATGATAATCTTGTTGGTTCTCAGGTATCCATTCTTATGAGTCAGCAGCATCTCGGTTCTCCAATTGAGCACTGATTGCTTTATTAAGCTAGTATTACTAATCTTATTAACTTTACAGGCTCTTACAATTCTTGAGTGAGGAACACTGTTCAAATGCTTTTCTGTAATCTATCCAGGTTGAAATTTCTTTTGAGGTTTTTCGCATGTCCCATCACCATTTTGCTTTTCATGAGTTGATCCTTACGCCCCATGCTGCTCTTTCCGCATCCCTTTTGTTCTTCAGGCATGATGTTTTTTTCCAGTTGGTCATAGATTCTGTTGGAGACGGTACATCTCTTAATATCTTGTAGATTGTTGGGAGGCAGGTAGTGGGTCTGTAGTTCTATGGGCATGCTGTGTCCTTAGCTTTGGGGAACAAATATGTTATTCCTGATGTTAACCATTGGGGATTGTGGCTGGGTCTCTGATTATATTGTTATATGCTGAAGTCAGGGGTTGATGGATGGATAGTAGATGTCTGTTATTATTATTATGCCGACTTTAGTAATTATGAGTTTTGTTTGACTTAACGCAAGGTGAAACTATGATAACAGGGATTTTAAACTTGGAAATTCTTTGCAATTTTTAAATATGATGTTTGATTGTGCACTTACTTTAATACATGCCTAACATTTTTGCGCTGTGCTTCGCAGATAATGTTGCCCCTGACCCCCAATAGTACCTCAGAAGACTGACTTTCATTAGAAGAGAACTGTCAGAAGTATGAGAAGATGTTGGTTCTTTCAATAACGCTTTTCGGAGACGTGTTTTCTTATTTTGTCTTGACTAAGAAACTTCAAGTAGTTCATATATAAAAATCTGGAAAAATTACCTCATTGTATTAGGGAGAGGGTTCCAGTGACCTGTAAAATACTAGAATATCCCTTAATGCTAATTTGAAACCCTAATGGTTTGGGCACAATTTTCGAGGAAAAATAAAAAGTGAAATTTTTGTAGATAAATCGTCAATGGTTCTGCAAAAGTAATAAGAAATCGAAACAAGTTACAATCTGACCATGTGACGGTTGAGATTTTGCAAGCCATGCTTTAGGCACACTCCTACTTTATCGCGTTCGCAACACTGCGCTTATTACAAAGCACATAATATTATTGGGGATATTATGTATATGAGTGATTAAGTTCCGTTAAAACGAACTGTGATCTCTCATGGTCAGGAGTTAATACCCGTTAAATCTTATTTCACGAAGCATTAAAATCACAGGGTTTGATCGAATTGAAAATTCGCGAGTATATCCCCTGGTAATAGCATATGTACTTAGTCAAAGTTGACTTTACTGGTTTAGATCAATTTCATGAATGAATCTTGAGACGACTGTTCATAAAATTCGACAAACGAAACATTTTGACATATCTTATCGTAGCAGAGAAAGAATGCTTTAGAGCTTTTTATGACTTCACATTCGACATGTGATTTCGATGTTAAATTAGTTACTACGATGAAAAGTTCAATTTAACTTACAAAACTATTTGTCTCAAACGACAAATCTAATGTTTTTTCAGAGATCATTACTTATCATTTAATAATTTAACAATTTTATTCTCAAAATAATTTTGGGTTGCTATTTTAAAATAATAATTTCTACATAAGCTGAATTTATGCTGTAAATGCTAAATGAAGAATTAAACAACTGCATCTTTAGGCAGAATTATATTTCAATGCAAGCCTGGAATCAACAAAACATGTCTAAAATAACTCTCAGAGGAAATCATGGATTGTGCTGCACATATTTAAATATATCATCTTTCTTATCTTCCATCCATCCCAGTTGCTTGTCTTCCAGCTGACCTTCATCCATTTGGCATTCCTCAAGTCTCAGACTCGTTTTCACCCTTTTGTCTCGTTGTCTTCTGTTGCAAAACCAGACTCTGACGACTTCCTTGTCCAATCTGAGTGACTGAGCAACCTGGAATATTTCATAAGAAGACGGTTTTGGTCTGTGGATGAATGGGACTCCAAAGCATCTTTGGCTCTCAATCCAATCGTAGTTCTGCGTTTCCTTCTCCGGTCTGGAAAAATAGTTTCAAAATTGAATTATTTGGTTAAGACTATTTGCAAGCCGATCATATTCATATTAGCTTGTATGTAGTTGCTGTTATTTAGTTTAGTAAATTATAAACAGACAGAAATTAAATACTGAGGGCCCAAGTAGGGAAGTACTTAAATGTGTACTCAACCAAGTAAATCATATTTAAATCGAGACATTTTCATTGCTTTCCTTCGAAATACAGTAAAATCACCTGTTCTGTCGTCTGCTACATTCTTTTCCGCCTCTTCCAACCATTCCTTGAGAATGGGTCTCAACTTGCAAGCGTTTTTGTAACTCAGTTGCAGATTTTCAAATCGACAGATGGTTGTTTGACTGAACACTGATCCATGGACCTTCGCCAATGAATTTCCTGTAAATAGTTTTTGATATAAAGTTTAGCATTAAATTAAACCATTAAACCAATAAAGTTTTTAAATTTTCTGGTTATATTAACAGGAAATTAATAGAATAAGTTTTAAGTCGTGAGAGACCACTCAGCGATGAAGTCTTTCTCAGACTTGTTCTGTCTGAAAATATGCTAATAAATGGGGATGTTACTTCAAAATGCTGTGCTCGAAAGTAACTTCTAACCATTTGTAATCAGATAATCAGATTTTAAAAACAATTGTGAATTGTTGGGCAACAGATTTTGTGATCCACTCGAGCGAAAAAGTGTTTGACGCTGCAGTGGTCCTCATTTGACTAGACCTTAGAAGTTGCAACAATCTTAGGCCTTCAATTTTCTTTTTGCAATGATATGCGAAACATTATCTTGGTGAATCAGAAGAATTTGAATTAAATTGTTCGTTTGTTTTCTTATATGAATTAAATAATTCTTATTTTATTTCATCGAAATAATCAAGATAAAGCAATTTAAATTGAGATAGACTGAGACTGAGATATGAAATGCTGACTTTAAAAAATAACATTCTAATATTTTGTGATTTAACATCATATTTAATCCAGGACTTTCCGTGCTAGCTTGGTTATGAATCCATTGCACTAAGAACTTACCTACAAGAAGATTTAGAGTGAATGAGATACCATCAGATGATATGCGACCATCACATTGTTCATTATTGTCACTCGTATAAATAAGTAGGTAGTTTGAGAAGCTGAGGAACTCGGAGACCAGACACCTTTGACGATGTCAACAGTAAGAAAAATTTATAAAAGTTGGAACAAGTTTAATATTTATCTCAGATTTATAAAATTTTAATGACCTAAAAATTTTAGAAGAGAAAGTGAAGAAAAATAATCAGGAGAGAGGTTAAATGACACATTTAGGAAGATCACTCAAGAATAAGGTAACCATAAATTATTTTTAATTGACGTACCCACGTTCGTTTGAGTAAATCCAAGTCTGATCCTCCTGCTCTTAAAACTGGCAGCAAACTTTTCTAATTCTCTGAGGTCTCCTCCACTGAAGTTCAGTTGTTCCGAGGAGTTGGCAGCCTTGAGTACATCGCACAGTGTTTCTTCACTTTTGTCCAACTTGAGTGAATCAGAAGAACACGGTGAAAGCTTCGTTTCTGCTTTAGAACTTTCGAATGACCTCGGAAGGTTGAGGAAGAAGGATTTTGAAGAATTAGTTCTGCTTGGAACCGTATGATTGAGGGTTGAGTTTAAGTTCTGATTGAAAAGTTGCGAGTGACTGGAACAATAAGTGGAGTATGGAGAAGAGTTCTGATGGTTGATGTGGCACCTTCTGAATGAGCCAGGAAAACAGTAAGGTCTGCTGGCATAAAAACCATTGAAAGGAAAACGGTAAAAATCGGAAATCTTGGCATAAGGTCTCATGACATTGGAATGTTGTTGCTGCTCTTTCATCAATTTGTCGTTGCTCCAGAAAGAAAAGAATGGAATTGATGGATTATAATTCATGCTGCAAATATTAAATGATAAAAATTTAAAGATTTTCACTAATTTTACACGATTGAGTTTCAATATTCAACAAAGTAAGAGTGAAAAAGATAAAAACAACTTATTCCGTTCAACCTTTTAACCATTTCCATCGGAAAGCGATTTCAATTGGTCGCCAGATGATGTGGAATTGGATGCTTTTCCAGGCTGGAATGAGTTGGCTCCGCCCGTATTTTTGTGACTCCTCCCACTCATGTTACGATGATATGTAATATAAAACTTTTGAAGGCTTAATTGTCATGCTGTAATTGATGTCTTTTTTTATGTTAAGCTAAATATTTTATCAATAACATCATCTATTTTTGTTCATTTCCATTAAAATTCAAATTTTAAAACATATCCCACATGAATTTCGGCATAAAATTTCCTAAACAAAAAACAAACAATTTAGTCTGTAAATAAATACAAATCAGTAAATACCCCACAAAGAACTTCAACAGAACGTCCCGAGAAGAGACGGTGATGGTCAGTTTTTAACACATTACATTTCCATCTCGGCGGACACGGAGTGGCTGGATTAGCTTGAGATGGAGAACAATAACAGGCCTCCTTGAGCCGCTGTGATTAACTACCACTTAATGACCCTCGGTCACTTGTTTCGCAACAGCACCATTCATGCCCGGATTACCTCTCATTGCGCATGCAAGTCTTTCCATACAAGCGATAGCAGATGGATGGATGGATGGATGGATCGCCTCTTGGCAGGTTTTATGAATCGGCCGCAGATTTGATGGGATAACAAGTCGTTAATATGGTGATGACTTGACGATGAAAATGAAAGCCCCCTAGATTTAGTGGGTGGAAATGTTCTTGGTGATGATGATGATGATGATGTTGATGATGAGGATAATAGTGATGGTGATCATGATGACCATGATAATGGTGATTGCGATGATGATGATGATGATGATGACGATGACGATGATGATGATGATGATGATGATGATGATGATGATGATGATGATGATGATGACGATGACGATGATGACGATGATGACGATGACGATGACGATGACGCCTACGATGNGATGATGATGATGATGATGATGATGATGATGATGATGATGATGATGATGATGATGATGATGATGATGATGATGATGATGATGATGATGATTGTGATGGTGATGGGGAGAGGGGTTCTCGAGATGTGTGCATCGATATAGTTTACATTTACATTTGTCAGCTGCACATTTAAATGAGGCCAATAAATTCCACGAATTCTTAAGATTTTAAGATGACAACCAAGTTAACTTAAACCAAGTTAAAATAACTTGAATTATAAAAGTTAAAAGTATTTAATCAAATATTGAATTTATTATTAATTGCAAGAAATTGGATGGATTGAAAGTTAGTGAAAGAATAAAAGACAGTTATTTGAAAGAACACTGTCGAATGTTGATTGTGATTTTTCAATTTCTTGATTTGTTGAAATAATAGGCCTTTATGTTTATAAACATATAATCATTTAATTAATTAATTCATCTTCAATTAAGTAGCACCATTTTTGAAATTAAATCTTATGAAAGTTTTTTTTAATAAAAACGAATGCAAAATAATTTCAAAATAATCTCAGCGTAAATGTTGTTGGTTTCGAGTGCAGGATTTGATTGCAGTGACCTGCTTGCACCCCGTAAGAAACCATTACAATGTTAATCTTACTTTCATTCAATGTTATTATTATTATTATTTTAATTAATAATAATAACAATAACAATGTTATTATTATTATTATTATTTTAATTAATAATAATAACAATAACATAAATAATGTAAAATAATAATGTTGTTGTTGATGTTATTATTACTATTAGTTACGATTACTTGTTATTTAAAATCTCATATTATATCTAAATACAGATAGCAGGTATCTAAAAATACCAATTAACTGGAAATACTTAGAAACTAGAATTAGTTTCAAAACTCGCCAATTAAATTTCCTTCCAAATTAAATGCACGTCGTCCAGTTTATTGGGTGCAAAAAGTGAGATTTTAAGAAGTTAGTTTTAATATCATAAATAATCGCAAAAACATTTATTGCATTGTTTTCATTAAAATTATGGAAATTAAAATTTGTTAATTAGAAAGTGCACTTTTAAACCGAAGAGCTTTCAGCAATCTCAATATTGTTGTGTTCTGTCCAGATTAACCGGTCGGAACGGGTTGATACGACTTCCGTGCATTCGACTGAATATTGCAGTAGTTGTGTGTCCTTGTAACTCCAAAAACGGTCGCATTTATTCAATATTTGTCAGGAATTCTGACGGAAGTTGCTGGAAGGTTCTTTGCCGATGAATTGAAGTAAAAATACTTCGTGCCAAAGGTTAATCCTATCTTTTGATTCATTATGCAATTTATAATGTTAGACGTCAGATATTTTTTAATATTTGAATGAATTTGACCTGTATTTGGCGATAACATTGTGAAACATTATTTGCTAATTCAATGCTTTGAAGTCTTAAAATTTGTTACAAGGAATAAATCTTGGCATTTCGCTGAATTCATTGCAAATATACATAAATTTAAATTTGTGCGCTGATTTTTAGTTTAAGGACAACATTTCAGAAACAACATTACGCTCCAGTTCTCTATACCCTGTACATATATTTATATATACCCTGTACATATATTTATATATACCCTATATATATATATATTTATATATACCCTGTACATATATTTATTAAAAAAGCTCAGCTTAATACAATAAATTAACTACAGTAAAATAAAAAAATTAATTCGTAGTCTGAAATGTTTACCACTCATTAGCATCATGGGTCTTCATCCAATTGCAATTCCGTTCATCGTCTTGTCATGTTTCTGGGGTGTCGTGGGGATCATCATCCCCTGGTTCATCCCTAAAGGCCCAAACAGGGGGTAAGAAGAACCTTACGCATTTGCATTATAATCATGCAATAATAGGAGTGGATGACGATCGGATAGGCAGGACAGGACTGCCATTTCACCCAACCCCTTTAAAAGGTGGTCAGCTCGGGAGTAATGATGGATGCTATGGCGGAGACAGATTTAATCGACCTCAAATGAGACGCAAAATCGTGCATCTGATTATTGAAATGTTAAAATGATTAGAAATTATATTGAACGACAAAAACATTGCATTTAAATTGATGTTTTTATTCTTCTGTTCGCAAATAGCATTGCAAATGTTATTGTTATGGCACGCGTTTTATATGCAAATTAGTGCTTCTATTATGATAATATATCTTAATAAGCTTATGAATATTCAAATACTTTTCAGAATCATTCGCCTGATGCTGGTGCAGACCGCATTTGTCTGCTACGTCTTGTGGGTTGAATTTTATTTCATTCGCCAGGTTTTCATTTCAAAGCGATCTGGCGAAAGAAAATTAATCAAACCTATCTTTACATAAACATCAAATAATAATGTTCAATATCATCAAATTATTATTGTTCTAAATAATTATTATTTACCTAAAATTCTTAATATGCGATATAAAAATAAACTTAATCTTTCGTTTTACTTTTGCACAGCTGGCTCCTGACCTATTTAATGCAACTGAATCCCCTCATTGGTCCTCAACTAACGAACCTCACCATTTATATGATGCAGAGAGAATGGGGCTCATATGAACCCAACAACCAGCACTGACATTGTTTCCTGACCTAGTTATGTCAATTATGATAACGATACTAAGTTGAAGTGAAATTTCAATAAATTGTGAATTTAAATCTTTAAGTTTCCAGCGCCTTAGAATGAGTTGCTTTCGCATAATAAGCCTAAACCTTTTTGAGATGATGATGATCACGGTCGTCGGCAATGGTCAGGCCCCTGTTAAACGGCGTTTGCAGCCCAATAAGCGTGATTATGTGCACGTTATTGTTGCTCAACTAAGGTGTTAAACCCAATTATAAATTATGCTCCCATGTCTCCTTGTTTAGTTAAGGTGGACACACGTTCCTGGGAATTAAATAAAATTAAGAAACGACATCGATGGGGTCGCAGAGTCACGTGAAGGATTTTGAAAATTAATATCAGAATTCCAGTTTATGAGAATCAGTTTTAAAGTATATTCAGGCGCTTAAAACTCCCAGACACTGCTATCGTCTTTTCAAGAACTTTCATCTTATTTGGTAATACAATGTTTAAATATTTTCAAAAAATTCCAAAAAATTGATTTAATTTAAGAAAAACCTTTTTATTTAACTTTATGCAAATATTTATTTAGTATTAATCACTCGTAACGAAAATAAATTTTTACGAAAGAGAAGGGAAATCAGCTTCATCTGAGACTATGGGAACCTCTTCAACAACCTTAGGTGCTATCGCTAAGTCCCTGAACTCCATCCTGTTCATTTATCACTGCCTCTTCCTCTGCCACCACGATAGCCATCTCTATATACGAGCTGAATACCCACGTTGCTTTTCTGCTTACGATCATCCTTCGCCTGTACTTCATCATCTCCTTCCTTGGTCTCTTTGGTGCTTTCACTGGCCTGCACCTCGTTCAGAGAAGACTTCAGTTTACTTTCTGCTTGCATCTTTTTCCATCCAATGTGTATTACTTCTCTTCTGGCTCGAACTCTTCAATTTGTGAAATTAAATTGAGTCCTCCTCTGCCCCTTCCAAATCCTCCCTGCCTCCAAAAGACTTGTTACCCACGGAGTTTTCTTCAACTTGGCTTAATGAAGCCTGTTCGGTAGACTCGACGTTGGCCGTGGAGTGTTAAATCAATTTGATAATGGAAATAAAAAAAAATTCGTAATTGTAACATTTTAATATTTCAAAAACAAAAAGGGCGGGCCTCAAACAATTCCCGAGCCCCTGGCACTTGCCACCCTGCCACCCGCTCACAGCGGCCCTGACGATATTAATGATGATCAGACATTGACGATGACTCATACTTTAAACATTCATCGTCAGCGAGAGAAAATGTTTCGGGAACATAATTACCCCAGTTATTACTAACTGAGAATTTTTCTTAACTAACACATTTTGGGAGGAATTTAATACATGAGGGATATTCTTAATAATTTTAAACAATTTTTATGAACTTATGAATGGAAATGAACCATTGGTTTATTTTGATGTCAGTGACTTTATAAAATTATTAAATTATAACATAAATATATTTGGAAAATATTGGCATGAACTTGTCTGTAAACTTAAAAAAGCCTGAATAGATCTCTTCAGTTTCAATTTATGACTGTCTGAGGCCTCCCTGGTTACGCTTGGCCTGCTACGGGCACTTGTCCATGTCTTCCAAATATCACTCACGTGTGCAGAATCATAAACAAGTCTTCTAAACGTATTATTATTATTATTATTATTATTAATGACGAATTCATTGCATTTATTTCAAATTTATTTTCACAAGGCAAATATTTCTTGATGGAAATCAGGATTTTTTCGACATATATTTCCTTAAAGTTGCACCGAAAATAATATCACGGTTCAGTGGCTACAAATGCGTCCAAGGGTAAAAACAGTAAAAAAAATCATTCAGATTATAAAATGAACTGATTTCGAACGCGTCAATGAAGATGAAGATGAAGATGCCTTCGCAGCCGGTTAAATATCAATCAATCAATCAATCTATCTATCTATCAATCAATCAATCAATCTATCAAAGGCAAACGATGACATGATATTGTTATCACTGGGAATTATATTATTTTTATATCGCCATGTTTCAACCTGTCCTGCTGACCTGAATGTGATTTTGGTGACAGTGGAAGCATTTCGAGAGGATGTGCGTTGTGCCTGAGAAATATCCCAGACTCGTGTCATCCATGTAGCTGCTCCTCCGACAGATTTGACATTTATTTATTACATGTATTATTATTGCATGTTTTTGATCGTAAACACCTGGTGTGTTATGATTAAACGGGGGTGGTGATGATGATGATGACGACGATGATGATGGTGATGATGACGATTATGCCGATGACGATGACGTTGATGATGATGATGACGACGATGATGATGATGATGATAGTGATAATTGCTCATCGAGATAAGCTGAGATGATTCATTAAAAATTGTCATTTAAAATAAAAGTTTAAAAATCAGACAAAGGTTCCCTAATATTTTGGATTTTAGAAAAATTGCAAATTCGTCGTCAACAGCAGGTTGTTGAGACACTCGGACAATTTCATTTCTATTATCGGAGTTAATAAAGTTTAACGGTTGACAATAATTTCTTTCGATTGCTAATTTAATTCTGGAATGACGAAAAGTCCTTCCAACGTGTTCTTGGCAGCAAAATGTGGGTTTCTGCACGTGTCCACTAATCAAATCGTGAGCAGTACATTAAATCTAATAAGGGACATCTTCCTTGCCTTTGCGATGAGGTCTTTTTCTTCATGTACGTTGTGCGTAGGTTTTACTTTGAGTGAGGTGAATTGGAAAAGGCAAAATGATTTCATTGATTTTTTTGAATTAAAAGATTTTATTACCATCTCCTTGGAATTGAATGAAGGAATTATTACTTGGCCATATTTCATTATTAAAGAATATTTACGAGTTGGTTAATAATATGGAAATGGTTTAAGAGACATGTTCTTGCATAGTGACTAAATATTTACGACGTCATCACACGTGGGAGGATGATGAAACGCATTCTCAACCTCCTCATCCTAACCTGGTTTGTCAAATTGCACCTGATCAAATCCACAAATGATCAAATCGAGAAATTTATTCCGCGCCTTCAAAATCAACGCATGTCCTCGAGAAATTTCATCTCAATAAATCCTCTCAAGTGGTGGGGTGAATGCCAGAAGCAATCAATTTATCAAATTATGGAATAATTGTGACCAATTAATAAATATCAGAAATATTAACAGTTATTATTATCCTTATTATTCTGTAATTTAATATCACCTCGCTTAATGATTCCAAATTAGGCTGAAATTGAACGCTCGAGGTTTCGAATTTCTTTCGAAAAAATTGTTTTTTTGGACAAATTTTAAGGTTTTATGTCTGCTTAAAATAATGTATGATTATAATAATAATATTAATAATAATAATAATAATAATAAATTGTAGAATTGTTTGTAAGTTAAAAAAACATATTTAACAGAAACATATTTAATTTTAAGTATAAATTGTAATTATGATTATTACATTGTAATTATTATTAACGAAAATATTAGTTCGTCATCATGTCGTGCTGAATTTTAATCTGAATAATTGAAATTATCAATAAATTATTTCAATCTTAAACACCTTAAATGCTCACAATTCCTTGACGTGAAAAATTTAATTTAAAATCACTTCTTAGAACGAAATTCAGAGAAAATGAAAATATGGCATCATTAAAATATGTTTTACAATTACAACCTTATTAAGAGTAATTTCAATCACGTTTGTTAGAAAATTATTTCCAAGCTTAACTGTTGCCTCCTTGGAGTCCCTGTGAAGAGATCCTTGTTGATGAGGAACCCCAGAGTTTCAAATGTTTTGAAGTTCATTTGAAGTATCGATAAATAATTGATAATAAACATAATTTGGTGATTAATTCGACCTTTCATGGGATGGAGACAAAAAGGCAGGAAGTTTTATGAAAGTCCACGTTGACAGAACTTCCCCATTTATTTTCTTCAACGTCATTTTCAATATTTAATAACGAAACTTAACAATTTTAATGTCGAATGCACATACTCATAAATATCAGCGAGAAAAGTTTACAAAAAGTTTAAAATTTAATCAATTTGTTTTCAATTTATTTTTTTTATTTAAATAATAAATTGTTTCATAAATCAAATTTGCGCTTTTAAGGAAAGAATTTTTAACTTTTGTTCAAAACTTCAGTGCTTATAAATGTTTTTAGTTATCAACATTTTGAATATTTCTATGTTAAATAATGTTTTTGTCGATATTAATAAACATAATTTGGTGATTAACAAAAAATTATTGGAAATAATTGTCAGTAATTAGATTATTGAATAATTAGATCAATAATTGATTAACTTATTTTAATGTCCTAAAGCACTGCGAGGAACAAATTCATCTTCGCATACTAAAGACGATGGAGCAGATCAACCAAACAACTTGATGGAAAGAATAAAGAAGAAAAGAAAGGGTGCAGTTGTCATAGTAACGAGCTGCCATCTTGGAAGCGGGTGAGTTTAAGGACTTTGACAGCCTGGTGCTTCTGCCAAACATCGTTCGAGGTGCTCCTGCAGTCCACGATGACGAAATCCACTTTCCCCAACTTCCGTTCTTCCATGGACTGGTACCTGGTTTCCATTCTCTTCGGAGATATGAGGTTCTTCGCTGAAGACGATGACGTCACTTCCTCCATGCGATGCTCGGACGATGATGACGACGACGATGAAGGATTCGGACGCTTGTGAGAAGGTGGCGGTTGTCTCTCCGTGCGTGGAGTGTAATGGCCGATCACCTGTGTCCTCAGAAATTGAGTGGGACGTTCTGCAGTGCAGGAATATAATAAAATATAAATATTTATAATAAGCTAAATTTATTATTATTATTATTTATTATATTAGTGGTTTAAAACAAATGAACTAATTTCAAAATTTAATTTTTAAATAAATCATTTTGGTCATCATTGAATAACAATTTGGTTAATTATACGATTTCATTTTGTTTATTGGAGGCACATGTCTTAGATATTTGTGGAGTAATTGGTTCAAGTTGCAAATAAACATTTGAAAGGACTGAGAATGTTATTTGAATTGTTTGGAAAAACATTAAATTCCTTAATTGTCAAAGCATAAAATTCAATTTTATTTGAAATTTTTAATAAACTATTATTTAAATCAAAACAAATAGCAAATTAAAAGCTTTTGAAACGAAATTCTTGCATTTTTTTTTTAATGATTCCATTTCCTGACTCCGCCCACTTCCGGCTGCCTGTTTGTCGAAGCACGTGATGTCTCTGGGTCGTGCCTAAGATTTCAACACGGCGCACTCATTCATTCAATCATTCAATCAGTCAATCATTCAATCATTCGAATTTTGGAAATTCCACTTAAACAACAACAACTTGAACAACAACATTCACACCTGCAGCGTAATTCTAATGCAAGTGTTGTTTCATTCGTAGATTTTTACGTGTTATTGATGCATATTTTTTGGAAGCAGAAGAACTCTTTTTTTGTCGGAGTGGTTGGAGTCGTTTCCAAGGAATGACGTGACTTCTTCGGGGATTGAAAGAAGAGTGAAAAAAGAATGAAGAAAAGTGAGAGGAGTGAAGGACAGAAAGTGAGAGGAGTGAAGAACAAAAAGTGAGGAAGAGTGAAGGACAGAAAGTGAGGAGGAGTGAAGGACAGAAAGTGAGGAGGAGTGAAGGACAGAAAAGTGAGGAGGAGTGAAGGACAGAAAGTGAGAAGAGTGAAGGACAAAAAGTGAGGAGGCAATTTTAACGAAGCCATCAATCATTCCAAGTTGTAATTTTTCACCTGATTTTTCAGCACAATTGGAGGGAAGAATTTTTGCTTTTCGTTTCCCGCCATTGTTTTTGTAATCATTTTAAAATGTTATTAACGTTTTAATTCTTAATAATATTAATTAATTAATTTATGTATTTATTTATTATTAATTAATTTATAATAATAATAATTTATTTATTTAATAATTTTATCTAATAAAAATGACAATCAGAAAGATATTACATGACATAAGAACTTGTAGAAAATATTTGAACTCTCAAGCATGATTGTAATGAAATAAAAATTAATCATCTTTCAATGCAATCGCGAAGTTTTTATAAATTTAATGTAAAAAGATATTTTGAATGCATTCTCACATTGTAATGTTGGTAATGATTGTTTTTTTAGTATTCATTTTGTGATGTTTTATTTTTACAAATAAATCTTTCGATAAATCATCTTTAAGTTATATTGCGCAGTGAAATTACTTCCACTTGTCTTAACAACTCAACTGTGGCACTACTTTTGGTCATGAAAAAAGAGAAAACCAACTGACGACATGAAAATGTTGCTTTCAACAGCATTAATTATGCAAGTTTTAAAGCTTTGAAGGAATCGTGTCGCCATCACGTTCCTCTTTTTCCAGAGTTACCTGAGGAATTTTTGTGAGTAAATTTTAAATGCATGACTTGAATATTTAGATGGCTTAACTCGACCAATGTTTAATTGAAATATCTTCGTCCCTTTGCAGAATCTATGTCTTTACTTTCCTGATGAAAGTGCACAAAATATGAGCACATTTGAATAAAGTTCGAAGACGAAGAATCCGTCAAAACGAAAGGGAAGGAGAAGTTTAAAGAAGACATTTATAGGCGTTCAAAGCGTTGAAGGAACAACGTCCAATTACGAAGATCTGACGTCAACAACCTCTGAAACTGTTGTGGAAGAACTTCCACATTCCACATTCCACATTCACCAACTGATGTCTGATTCCGCTTTTAGCGAGGAGGTCGTCAGCCTCATCATCGATGCCAAAACAATGGTAATTATGGAGCTAATGAAACTATCTGTTATAATTCTTGCTAATTCTGGAGGTTTTAAATAAAGCCAATAAATGCATTTCAAATAATAATTATTATTATAAAGATGATGACGATAGAAGTGATCATGATTATGATTTCGAAAAGGAGGAAGAGGAAATGGGAACTTTCTTTTAAATCAAATTATGAAATTCTGTGAAGTCTCAGAAAAATAACAAATCGAATAAATCCTCCGATTGAGAATTTGTCACAAATTTATTGCATCATTTCAATTTAATCGCTCGAAATATCGCTTTATATTGCAATATAAATATATAAATTTAAATAATAAAATATTATTATAATTAATTTTATGATTATAATTTAAAGGGCGTCATAATAATCGGCTACTTGGATAATACTTCCGATTATTGCAACAAATAAATAAATTTCATTACAATTAAAGTTGTTGCTGATTTGCAAAATGAATTCTTCACAAATTTTAACAACATTAGAATCTATTTGACGTGAATTGAATTTAACATGATAATATTTATTAAAATTCAATAATTATTTAAGAATTATTAATTATTATTGTGCAAATACCAAAATCAAAATTTCAAAACCTTTGACATAATAATTTCGATAATCATCGTAAGTAATGCTTAATTTTCTTTCGTTGAAACATTTTGAATCCAACACAATGGAGGATCCAACCACGTGAACAGATTTACATTTCCACAGAGATTTATCGCAATTATTTACATTATTACATCCTTACAAATATTCTCCCGACAAAGATATCTTCCAAATATTTTGAAAATCTTAATTTATGACGTTCTCGATGTAACTCATGTGTTTGAACTTTAACCTCTACAATTATGTTATATTCAAAACATTAGCAAAGCATCCACTCATAATTCCATCCAGAACATCAAGGATGAGATCGTGGAGATACAGCAACGGTGTTTGCGCGGATGAAAGAATTTTTCCATGGATGAGGAACAACACGACTGGGAGTCCTAAGGAGGCACATGCCACCCTCTGTGACGTAAATTCGCAACGTTTTTGCCAAAACAAATGAAATATTATTCTAATTCTCAATTCTCGATTGTATTTGTTCACGAGTTTTTAAGGGAGGCTGATTACAAATAATCCATTTTTATGACAACATCTGCTGACTTAATTGCACTTAATTTTACATTAGAAAGGTTCTGGAAGAATTCATCGCAATAGTCTGAAAATTATCTGCCGAAGAATCGGTCGATGATGAAATAAAATACTTTACTGGAATAAACTTTTTCAATATATTTTTCAATAAATTCAATATTTTATTGAATTTCGTTACAGCTTTTAATTTTACAGTCCACAAATCACATTGAAGCTTATAATGACGTCACGTATCTGCTCCTGAAATTCATTCATCACTTTCAAGGCCACGAGGAAGTAGTTCGACTCAGTTGAGCAGCGTGGTTATGCTGAGTGACGTCATCAGTAACTGTGTTCAAGTGCAACAGCAGCGCTATCACCATCATCATTATCACCGTCGTCATCATCATCATCGTCACCGTCGTCATCATCATCATCGTCATCATCATCGTCATCGTCAAAGTCATCGTCATCGTCATCATCATCATCATCATCATCATCATCATCATCATCATCATCATCACCGTCGTCATCATCGTCATCATCATCATCGTCATCGTTTCCCACGCATAGCCATGTGCAACTTCATCATACGAGCCATGGGCGAAAACATGCACCGCTATTCGGTCCAATGCGCCATACCCATCAACCTCATTCACGAGATATTCTACATCTTCCTC
>MPNW01000556.1:99716-112874 GCA_011800805.1 Hirudo medicinalis
AATTTCTGCAACATGTACCTCATCTTCATCGTCATCATCATCATCATCATCATCATCATCATCATCATCATCATCATCACCGTCGTCATCATCGTCATCATCATCATCGTCATCGTCAAAGTCATCGTCATTGTCATCATCGTCATCGTCATCATCATCATCATCATAATCGTCATGACATTGATGATCACCTTCATATCTCAGGAGACCTATCCATTCTCCCTCCTCGAAGTCATCATCTCCTCAATTACTTTTTGAAATGGAAAAGTTATGAGGCAAATGATGTCGTGTCTCATCTGAGATTTCTTTCGGGAAATTATTATTATTATTATTCAATTTATAACTTTAAATTCCATCACTAAGTTTTGTGTGAGTGCATGTCATGACATTCTTAACATTATGCGGCCACTTGAAATGTTGTTGATGCGAAAATAATGTAACAGGACATTGTACAATTTGTAGCTCATAAAGTCTATGAAAACAAAATATCCACAAAAAAAAAATACTTTAGAAAATGGTTAAAAACAATATTTGAACTCCAAGAGGTCAGGTCAGTTCAGAGGGCTGCGTTCCTGTACATGGCGGTAACAGTTGTAACGTGTTCGCAACCCAGCTTGCTCTGCCACAAGAGCCCTTAGGAAACAGCGCTATATAAATGGTTGATAATAACCGCCTCTGACGCTGCATGAATTACATGACGTAACATAAGTTACATTTTACTTAAACAAATTTATGGACAAATTATGTTTTAATGTGTTGCAATGAGTTATTATTTTCTCTCATCTTTATTCATATATATTTATATTTTCTTAAGATAAAATTTTTTTTATATAATTGCATTGAATATTGCAATCTGCATTAGTATTTAAAATGTGGTTGCAAATAATTTTAATACATCTCAAATAATTCGTATTAAAACTTTAAACTTGTTTTAAAAAATCCTTCAAAAATAAAGGCTCATAAAATCCTGCCAAATGCACCAATAACTTTACAAAATTCCATTTTCACGTTTCTAATTCCAGACGACGACCTCGTAATTTTCTGCAATTTTCTGACAATTTAACCGGTCGGCATTGTGGAGTTGAACTGCTAATTTTCTGCAAATTTTCTCTTCAAATCATCAGCAAATCACCAACCGTGGTCACGTGCCGATTCGTGATTGGTCGACATGATGACGTCATCGCCGTTGCACCAATGACCTTTGAGCAGACGTTTCCGTAATAGAAGGACGAAGTATGAAATGATTATCCCGCCAACGAGGCAGCCAATCACCAGGCAGGAGATGAACGTTGTGTTGTTATGACCAGGTGAAGTTGTCTCCAGCGCCCTGGAATCAAGTTTATTTTCCAGGTTTTTGGAGTTTAATGGTCGAAAATAAGCAATGCGGGAATGAAATTATTCTTAAATAAATATATTATATTTTAAATTAAAGTAATAAATATTCCCTCATAACAAAAGAAGTCGTCGATGGAAGATTGATTGCATGATGGGCACCTCCTTATCTCATCAGGAATTCCTGATGTTCAAAATGTTATAAATTGATTTAAAATTTTAACAAATCTTTGAAATGATTGTAAAATAATTCAAATTATCGACTAATTCCCGTTCAGTATTTTTAATCAGAATTTGTTTTTCTCTTTCTTTCCCAGCAAAACAATGTCTTATTTTTTTTAAATTTATCTAAAATACAATTTTTAAAATTGTTTTTCGAAGAATTTTCGTTATTTAATGCCAATATATGATCTTTTATTAATTAAATTCAATTGCAATAAAATAAAATAAAATAAAATCTATTTAAACTTAAATTCAACCAACTCCATAAAATCCTTCAGTGCTTTTCCAGAATGAGCTTCAGCTATAAATAACCACAATGAGCCACAAATAAGTTTTGCGGGAATTCCAAGTTATTTCTTGTGTTTCTGAAGCGTTTATGCATTAACAGAAATATTATTTTAATGAATAATTATTTTTATTATTAATAAATATAATTAAATATAATATAATTAGATATAATAATTATTATTAGTATAATAATGTTGATCAATATGAATCACGTTAAATAATGTATGTTTTTATATCTTAAATTTTATCTTAAAAAAAATTATTATTGTTATTATTATTATTATTATTATTATTATTATTATTGTTGTTGTTGTTGTTGTTGTTGTTGTTGCTGCTGCTGCTGTTGTTGTTAAAAATTTCAAAATATAATTTAACAAAAACATAAATTGGCCGATAATGCAGACTTTTTATAAATAATTTTTTTTTTATTTAGCCGATCTTTTGAGCCTTGTATACGAACAGTATGTGAAGACACTTTTTAATCGTTCGATCATTTATATAGCGCCCCTATCCGAGGAAGCTTCCTGGCGGTGCAAGCTGGGTTGCGAACTCGACGCATTGCGACATTTGCGTTACAACCGCATGCAGGAACCGAACCCGTGATTAGTAAAATAAATATTTTAAAGGTTCCCTGAAAGCACTCAATGACGAAGAAGAAGTTCATAATAAATTGAAAGCAAACTGAAATAAGGAGCCACTTTTAAACAAGTTTCCCTTCCTCATTCCAGTCACGAATTCCCCAAAAATCTCCCCAGGGAATCATTTCAACTCCTCACGTGGGTAGAAGTCGCAATCAAATCCAAGGTTTCGGAATTATTTTATACTATTTCATAATTCCTCTGATATTCTTAATATTGAATGAATTTATTACTTCGTTAATCATAAATATTAAATATTGATCACGTTGTTGTTGGTTTGATTTCGACAAAAGCCTCCTTAGTTCAATGGATAATACAAAAATAAGACAAAAACCTCAAACATTTATTGTGTCAACATCGTCATTCGTGGCTTCGAAAACATTTCTGATGACTTCTTTCGAAAGTGTTTGATTTTGTGATCTGCCTTTTTATTTTTAGCCCGCTTTTTGATGGAAGCTGCTGATAAGAACTGACAACTCCTACATTTTCAGAATATTTTGAGAGAAATTATCATGAAATATCTTGTTGTATGTCAGTGGAATATCTAATAATAATTCGAACATTGTTAAATATTTCTCTTAATTTTTAAAATATAGCTTCAATTATAAATTGTGAGTTCATCAAGCAAACGTTGGAAACGAAAACTTTCTCAAGTTAAGCAAGTTTTATTGAAATTGCAACAAGATGTGTTGATATTGTTCACAATAAGATGTATTGGTATTGTTCACAATAAGATGTGTTGATATTGTTCACAATAAGATGTGTTGATATTGTTCACAATAAGATGTGTTGGTATTGTTCACAAATATTCGAGATGTTTCAAAATGAGCAGATTTAAGCAATGTTTGTGGGAGTTGAATACGATCCAATGTTGATCCAATGTTGCATTCGTTCAAGAATTTTATGGGGCATGAAAAGGATGTAACTGTCCATTGCTGCAAAATTCTGCTCATTTTAGGCAACTTTTTTATTTTGAATTATTCATTAAAATCACTTTATATCATTAGGAAAACATTTAAATGTTTTACGAACAAATTAAAAAAATATTTTTGTTTGAATTAATATTTTAAAATTATTGAAATAAACAGGGGACCCGTAAACTTGGGAGGTCTTCAGGTAAGTTTAATGAAGAAGTATTCAGTGAATAGAACTGAATAATCGAGTTGAGAATTTGTATGGAAGTGTAAGATTTATAGAACCTGGTGCGAGATTTTGGGATCTGAGTGGGGTGCTATAAACTTAATTTATTTCTGCAGAGCTGCATCACACAGGGTTCTAAATATGACGGTAAGTGTAGCAATATCAATTTAATTACAAAAATTAATTAACGCTTGCGTCAGGATTGCAGCATTAATAAAGATAATTATATGTTTTGGAAACCCATTAGTCCACTGAAGCCTGAAGGTTTTAATGTCCTACATTTGATGTCCTGCTCGACGTTTGTTTAAACTTTCAGAAATTTTAATTAAATTATACTTAAATTATAATTAAATTTTAATTAAATCATAATTTTTTTTTCTTTCATTTCTTTTCAATTTCATTTACTATTTATCAAAAACATTTAAAAATCAACAAAACATATTGAAAGCATATTTAATAATGAAAACTTACAAACGATTGTACTTACAAAACTCTGTTCATGAACTCACCATTAAATAATCCTCAGAATAGACTCTCAACCAAGAACTCACATCTCCGGGGTGGGCTTGCCACTTGAAACCAAATAAAACCCAATTCAAAGGTTATTCAGTGGTCTTCCAACATTTCCTGTACAGGAGATTGTGGATGATTCCCTCCATCGGTAACACGTCCTCGATGTAAGACGTAAAACGATGTAAACTCACCAATGAAACTAAAGGTTGGTAGAAATTACCAGTTCTTTTGTGATAAATTTCTGCGGCAAGATCCCCAGTTAATGGAACAGCGAACGCTGAGAACCTGTTCTTCTGTTAGAACCTCCTGTTCTTCTGCGAGAACCTGTTCTTCTGCGAGAACCTGTTCTTCTGCTATTGGCTCAAACCACATCTACGACATTTCGCCTCTTCCTACTGAACTGAGGGATTAATAACTCATCCACGCTCATCCTTGTTCCTTGACGAAGTTATTACGTAAAAACTAATCAGTTTTATTTCCTGTTTAACTGTTCTACTTTGGATTTTTTTGTAATTTAATAGGCATTAATTCTCGTTTCATTCCAGTAATTAATTTTACTTAACAAACAAAACAAACAAATTGTTCGAATAAATCAGAAATATTTTACAAACAAACATTTCTCCAAAAACGTCGGCCATCTTGCAAAGCAATTTATCCTCATCGATAATTTCCTGCAGGATTGGAAATGGTACCTAGTGACCTTTCAAATTTTTAATATTCCATATTTGGTGACATTCAAAAAATATTCTATTATTTAATTAAAAACATTGTTAAATATTACAAAACATTTTATTAAAGAAATTTATTTCATATTTTCAAACTTTCTCAAATTAATCAGGAAACCTCCAACAAAAAGCGACAAATTTTCTTTAAAATAAAATTTAATTTTTCTCAAAAATTTCTTTAAGTCCGCCGAAAGTTTTCAAGTCCATGAAACAGCACTCCGTTTAAATATTTGAAAAACTAATGAATCCTTTTTTATTTCCTCGAACGAAAGGAAAAACTGCTTTCCTCGACGAATTGATTAAAAAGTTCATTCAGAACAAATATTAACAACCATCGTATCTTCAGTCAATCATCATCATTGTCATCATTATCACTACCATTATTACCATCGTCGTCATCATCACCATCATTATCATCATCATCACCGTCGTCATCATTATCATCGTCATCGTCATCAGGACACTTTCCCGCTAAAAAGCCACAAATAAGTCAAGTTGAAGCACAAAATGAAACCTGATTGTGCAACTTTATCTTCATGCTCATTGGTCCCATTTCTGACAACTCGCTGGTATTTTACTTATTTATTGTTGTTGTTATTATTATTATTATTATTATTATTATTATTATTATTATTATTATTAGTAGTAGTAGTAGTAGTAGTAGTAGTATAATATTCCTCAGATTATTAATACTATTTATTGTTATTAATTATTTTTATTAACTATAATTTTCATAACTAACGGTTATTATTATTGATTCTTGACTTTAGGTGAATGCAAGCATTTAACAAAAACATAAAAATAAGATTTTTAATTACTTTAATAATTTTGACGATTCCTAATTCATAATTCGTAATTCATTTTATTTGAAAATTAAAAACATTTTCAACTTCAAAATAATGATCTCATTGATGAACTCAAACTTAAAGTCCAGAGATGACCTTCATTCATTTGAAGGTCAACTATTTTTAAACCCATTCACTATTTCATGCTTTGTTTTTTGTTTTTCAACTTGAAATACATTTTGGAAAATATTAATTTTCAAATTATTCAGTGGAATGTCTTAAATATTTTAAAACTCCACCTCACAATGTATGCTCAAAAACAAATGAATGAAATGTTTGAACAAGATATTCAGGAGAAGCAAGGAGGATTCCATGGTGGATTTAATTTAATTTTAAGGAATAGAAATGTATTTCTCAACTTAATTTTGAGTAAATGGATACAATTATCGTGGTTTAAATTAAATTTATGAAAAAGACATTTGAAAATATATTCTGTATTTTATTGATGGTTTTCGTTCAATTTACAATGCATTAAAAGGCCTCGAACAGAAGAAGAAAGTTCTTTATTTCTGTTTTATTCCATTCCAATGTCATCATTCGAAACAATTGTTTCATTTTGTGGGCTGCTGAGATTGAGTTTCTTTGAAGCAACTTTAATTGCTTTTTTATTTGAAAAGAAAACATGAAAGGTCAAAAACTGATTAAAAATGATTACTTCTAATTACTTCTAATAATTTTACATTCGCAAATTACTCTCTTAAAATAATAATTTCCTTAATTCATAATTAATCGCGATTAAATATATTTTAACTAGACAATTAGTCGTTTAATCACACGATTAATTGTGTAACGGGTCAAACGGGTTATAATTAAACAATTTCTAATGCTCACCCAACCGTGTCGAGAGACTCCGAGCACCTGAAGTGGTTCCAAGTTTGTCTGTAAGGACAGCACATGATGATGCCTTGTTGTGTGCAGCAGCAGTGGTTGACGTCAGGAGAATAGTTGCTGACGAGACAAACGTGGCTGAACTTGAGGTAGCTCTTGTGACTGCAAGTCCCTGAACTCCTCAGTGAGGTCATCCTTCCAGCAGTGGCTGCAAGGATTTTTTGGAATTGTGTAATGGCAGTCAATTATCATTAATTATTTACCACCTGATTTATTAAGTAACTAATAATTATTATTCAGCATATAATTTATTTATTTATTTTGTAAATTCTTAAAATTGTCGTCAATGAAATGTTTAATTGAAATAAAACATTCGTGCGTAATATTTATTATTTAAAATAACTAATGAAATGAATTTCAGTGAATTTTAATTTCTCAAACCACGTCATCAGTCAAGAGGACATCACGTGACAGAGGATCATCAAGCTTCTAATCGTTTGTATCTCGGAGGTTATCGTCATCATGACTGCTCCTAATTCTTTAGTGCAGGCAACAAATCTTGTATTCCTTTGTATGTATTGTATTGTTTGTTGTATGTGATGTCGTACGAATGTTTGTTAACATGCAACAAGTTTGTTTCTCAACAATTTCAACACCGCAGAGTCTTCGTCTGATTTGTCATCCTACAACTTAACACCTTGAATGCATTTTGTTAACATGACTCATAAATTATTTAACTTAAATTTAATATTGTGTCAAATTAATAACTAATAATTTATTAAATACTTATTTACTTTAATAAATTAATAATAATTTATTTCATAATTCAAGAAACAAGAAATACGAAACAACATACAAAATAAACACACCAAGATGGAGATAAATTGTTTATTTGAGTTTGAACACGAACTTGAATATCCATATTTAATAAGGATAAGCCAAATAATTATATCCTGCCATTTCTACGATTTTCTTGAATTTAACAGATTTAAAGAATAGTTATAATAAATATAATTTCCAATAAAACTGGGTGATAATCAAGTTCAATGTTTTTTTTTATTTTACATTTAAAATGTATTTAAAAGAAGTGTTCACACCTGTGTCAAGCATATGGAACACGAATCCTGAGGTTCTAAGTCATCGTCATCGACATCATAAACATAATCGTAGTCCTCAACATCATCATCATCATCATCATCATCATCGTCATCATCATCATCATCGTCATCATCGTGGCGTCGTCGTCATCATTATCATCGTCATCGTCATCACCACCATCACCATCATCATCATCATAATCAACATCGTCGTCGTCGTCATTCCATGGCAACTTACCAGAGCGTCTTCCCTGTTCCTCACGTGATAGGAGAGCGTCCTATTCCTGCTGTGGTGTCTGAACCTGGACGACGGTTGCCTCTCTTCGGGAATGCTCCTGCCCTCCACGGCGGCCAGGATGAGGGACAGCGTCACCATGACGACGACGAGGTAGCGGTAGAAGCCTGGGCTTGTCAGAGACGGCAGAGTTTCTCCAGACGAAGATGACGACGACGACGATGGAGGTAATGACATTGAAGATGATGTTGATGATGATGGTAATGATGGTGAGGAGGAGCGTGGTGACGCTGATGGCTGGACAGAGTACTCGTAGTCTGACATCTTGTCACGTTTGGGACGGGAGATTCTTGCCACGAAGGGCAGCTTTGGGAGTGATTTGAGCAAATGCAAATATAAATATATATAATATATTATCTCCTTGATCCTCCAGATGAGTCTATGAGTATCTTGGTATCCTTGTTTGTATCTGCAAATAGTCCCTTTGACAATCCGATCGTGTTTGTTGTTCAGATGCTATTTGTATCTGTATTTGTGGCAAACAATCGTCAAAGAACCTACTCTTTAATTCGTATGCTTTGTATGCTTTGTATGTTTTGTATGCTTTTTATGCTTTGTATGCTTTTCTAGCAGCAGGTAATGTCTCGATCTTTATATCTTTCGGAACATGGCCTCTTGGATGATTCTTTGGATGGATGGATGGATGGAAGGAAGGATGGATGGACGGAAGGATGGATGGATGGATAAGCGGACGACTCAGAAAAAGAATTCTGCAATTTAAAACATGAGCCACCATTATCATTTGCTATGATAATCAAGGAGAGAGATTGCGTGACTAATTACGATGATGACCACGACGACGACGACGACATTGATGATGATGATGATGATGATGATGATGATGATGATGATGATGATGATGATGATGATGATGATGATGATGATGATGATGACGACGACGATGATGATGACAGACAAGGCTAGTGGCCACCGTCTAGTCGTCCGCAGACACCTGTATTCACGCACAAGTTTATCCAATGTATCCATAGCANATGATGATGATGATGATGATGATGATGATGATGATGATGATGATGATGATGATGATGATGATGATGATGATGATGATGATGATGATGATGATGATGATGATGACGACGACGATGACGACGACGACGATGATGCAATCTGCAACACACCACACCGTATTAACTATTGATCTTACCGACAGTCACGTGAGAGAAAAGAATGTAATGAGTGCAAGAAATCATTCAATTGTTTCGAAATTATAGTTTTTAAATTATATTTTGCTTTATAATTTTTTTCATTTTTTCTTTCATTTATTTAGAAATTTTCAAATTGCAAACGATGTTTCACGGAAGTGAGAGTCAAATTTTAGTTTTCTCGAAAATGTCATTAATACATAATTTTAATACATAATTTGACTATTTCTCATGCTATAAAAATCACTTTTTCTAAATGATTCTTTGAAATGGGTTGACGTCTATTGCTATTAAAAGACAGTTCATCATCTGAATTATTAATGAGACATGAATAATTATTGAGTTTAAATGCACCTATGATGGCCACAATAAATGGACGATTCAATTATCCAGCCTATCACCTGTTATCACCTGAATTCATTTTATATCACTTCCTATTCATCATCATCATTATTAACCTAATCACCATTATTATATTCATCGTCGTCGTTGTTATCACCATCATCATCATCATCATCATCATCACCATCACCATCATCATCATCATCATCATCATCATCATCATCATCAATAACATAATCATCATTATTATATTCACCATCATCATCATTGTCATCATCAGTTAGAGATTTTGTGTATCATTTACATGGATAAATGATCACAAGATCGATTGCAGTCCAAACTAAATTTGTTGCAATCTCGTTGAATGTCAAAATCTAAAAAAAACGAGTGTTTATTATTACTAACATTAAATACTAATTTAAAAATAAACTTTATTAATGAAAATATTAATCAAATTATTCTTTTCATAATTATTTGCAGCAACAGGGTCGTCATTACTGCATGTATTGTGGTTGCTCCAGATTATTAATTACACTCGGTATTATATTATATTATTATTATTATTATTATTATTATTATTATTATTATTATTATTATTATTATTATTATTATTATTATAACATTTAATAATTATTATAATATTTTNTGATCATTATCATTAAATGTTATTATATTATTATTATTATTATTATTATTATTATTATTATTATTATTATTATTATTATTATTATTATTATTATTATTATTATAACATTTAATAATTATTATAATATTTTATAAACTTCAATATTTGTAATATCTGATATTATTATTATTAGATAATATTATCTATGTAGTTACAATAATAATTATTATTATATTTATAACATTGTATAATATTACAATTATATTATATAATATTATTATCATAATGTTGTCATAATAATATGGAAATAATAATAATATTTTTATTAATAATATATTATATATTAATATAATATTATATAATAATAATAATAATATCTAATACAATAATAAAAATTGTAATTGCTGCTATTGTTGTCATTATTGTTGCTGTTAATATTAAATATAAAATTATGATGATAACAATATTAATCAATATTTTGCTGATTTTTATTTGAAAAAATAACTTTCATAAGATTATTAGTTTTTTTTTAACCGGCTTCTCCAGTTGCATGCTACACACACAAATTCCACCAGCTACACTCCTTCAAAGAACTGGGCGATTAGGATAGTGCTCAAACAACGGGACTCGAACCCGTGCTGCCATCGTGAGATGCGAAGTCTCAAACATTAGATCATGTGGGAGCACAATGCTCCTTGCTTTCAGTAGCTCTCGAGTTTAAAGCTAAAGTTTAAAGTATGCGATTTAGGAAAAGGTGAAAGTTGGAAAACTTGAAAGTTGAAAATTGAAAATAGCACAGTTGACCTAAGAATGGCACAGAGAATGACGTGTGCGAATTTCAAGTCGCTACCTATCATCGTTTGGGAGGAATTCTTGGGACAGACAGACACATGTATTTTCTGATTTACATTAAAGATAATCATTAACGACTATTTGAAATTATTCAATTAACTGCCTTTATTCAATTGAACACGAAAAATCCCAGTTCTTGAGTGATTGACATTTCTTCATCAATTCTCAACACCTTTGTAACGTCACACCACGTGATCCACGTCTTGTCACGTGACATCATTCACTGCTTCCTATCACATCCGAACCATCGGTCATGTGATGAATATAAATTTAATTAAAATTGAATTTTGAAACGATGAAGGAATGATTTAATGATATATAAATAAATTATCTCCATAATAGCTGAATGTATTTTCTTTTAAATCACACTTCTACGGCAATCGCTTTGGGATCTTTTCAATCGTATTCAACTCTTCGGTTTCATGTTTGGAGGTTTGGAAAGCAGCATTAACTCAGCAAAACATTGAAACAGGTACTTGGAAGCATTGATACCTTGACAAAGAACATATCTTTTCCATTAATATCATTAACATTATCATCATCATCAACGTAATCGTCATCATCATCACCAACGTCATCGTCGTCATCATCACCAACGTAATCGTCATCATCATCATCACCAACGTCATCGTCATCATCATCATCACCAACGGCGCTTCGTAGTTGTGTTCATAATGTTCTTATTTTCAACATCAATCATTCCATGAAGATGAAACGTCGTATAAGTGTCGATTCATTGTCCACAAAATCTAAAACTAACCATCGTCGTCATCATCATCATCATCACCATCATCATTACCATCATCATCACCATCAACAACAATCGTCATCGTCATCATCATCACCATCAACAACAATCGTCATCGTCATCATCATCATCATCATCGTCGTCGTCGTCGTCGTCATCATCATCACCATCATCAACAATCGTCATCGTCATCATCCTCTCACCTGCCTCCAAGCATTCTTCCTTCTGTTGCAATTCGCAAGTTGCACCTGAAAAAGAATGAAAGTCCAAAGAATGAAACACCGAATGTAATCATACATTAATATAGTAATTGAATGTAATCATACATTAATATAGTAATTGAATGTAATCATATCAACAATATAAATGTTAATATTGATAATAAGTTATAATAATGTTGCTTGTTGTTATGGCAGTGTAATAATATTATATTATATTATATCATAATTTTATATTTCATATATTATATATTTTCAGTAATTTCTGTACATTTTTTACACTGATTAATATAATAATAACTATGCTATTCCTTGTGATGATTATGATTATGATAATGATGATGTTGATGACGGTGATGATGATGATGACGACGACGACGACGACGATGATGATGATGATGATGATGATGATGATGATGTCATCGATTAGTCAGCTCATGAAAGAGTGTGCACTCTACTGAATGTTTCTTTTCTAGCACAGTTTCCTTGCTTCGTGTGACGATGATGGACGAGGAAGTCCGTTGTTGTTGTTGTCTCCTGAATTGTGTTGTCTTTGGGTTTAAAAACAATTGTTGTTGTTGTTGTTGTGGTTAATCATATTTATTATTGTTGGTTTTGTTGCTGCGTTTAATTATTATTCTTATTGTTGTTGTGGCTAATCATAATTATTATTACTGTTGTGGTGGTTAATTATATTTATTATTGTTGTTCTTGTCATTAATTAATAACATCTTGTTGTCCAGAAAGACTTTGTGCGTTTGATTATAATTATTGTTGTTGTTGTCGATATTAATAATACTATTTTCGTTTATTTTATTTTCCAAACCAATCGATTATAAATTCATAAGAAAATGCTAAATCCACACTAAGTGTCTCAGAATCACCACAGCTATGGCTTTTATTGTTATTTTACATTTATTTTCAAAAACAAAAACATTCTGAAATAAAGGAATCAATCCGAAAAAAGAACCACATCCAGAAATATTTAAAGTCTCCCAACACGCGGGACCATGAAAATGAAATGAACTTAACTAAATAACTGGAACTCTACACGCACAATTCATCATAAATCAAAATAGAAAATCACTCAAAGAATAGACAAAACTAGTTCTGTTAATTTCATTCGACTGCTCTTCTTCTGTAAGCAATGGCATGGAAGACCCCAGGTTGTCTCCTGATCCTTACGACCCACTTCTTGCTTCCTCCCTTCTGGTTGACTTCTTTTAATTTGTCCGCAAGCATTTACTTGCAATCCTCCCTGTCTTCCTTGGACAAATGGAGGCTTAA
>MPNW01000557.1:0-38082 GCA_011800805.1 Hirudo medicinalis
AACTTTGTGATTTTCCTAAATAAATTTTAATAAATAATTACGAGAATACGGTAGAATTTTGAGAATTGTAAATTCCAACATTTGTTTACAAAACATATTTACACCGTTGTCAGATTAATATTATTCGTCTCTTTTTGTGATACTAACACTATTGAGTATTTAAGTTCCAAAGACAACAAATTATCTCCAAATACACTGATTCGATCAATAACATTGTCATCAATTAATTCTTTCTTCACAGATAAATGTTTAATGGTTCGGTTAATTCTTAACGGAGCAGAGGATTTGAAATCAGTTGAGGTCAAGGTCAAGTTATAATATTCCCAACGTAGTGCTTCCCTACAAGGGAGGCATTCCAGAAAGTCTGGTATTTCCCAACGAATTTCATTGCTCTTAGAGATGACATCTTCGAATAGGAAGGGTGGAAGTATCGTGTCACAATTTCCTGAAGGATCTGAAATAAAATCTGCTTTTAGGAATGCGGAGTTATTTAATGCATGATGCAAACATTTCAAGCGACATTGTGCAAAGAGCTATTAAGATTCTGTTTCCTGACAAAGTGTCCAATGTGATCATATTACACTATGTCTCAAATAATAGTTGCATAATTCTTAAGCAAATTAATCTCTAATGAATGATAAAACTACACTTAAATGACTTTAATGAAGTGATCAATGTAAGATCAGTAATTGGTAAAAGACATAATTGGTAAATGTGTTCATCTGCAAACAAGAGAAACCAAAAGCTGCATCCTAAAGGCAACTTTCAGTACACTTATGAATGTAGGATATCATTTTATAAGTGATTAAGTAGGATTAGCACGAACACGGCACCAATCAATTTCATACCTTTAAATTTATCGAATACTTCAGAAAAATTATAAACCGCATATTCCAACAAAGAATCTCTCAAGCTTTTGTGGGCTTTCATGTTTTTTCTAAAATAATAAAATGCGAAATTATCTGATAATTTCAAAATTGTAATTAATTACATCATTTAATGATGTCCTTACTATTACCTAGAAATTGTCTTTTTCTGCGTTTAATAATGAGTACATGGTTTTTCTCGAGCATGGAATTTTATTGTCCAAAAATTCAAAATGAACAATTTATTGTTATTAATAAAAATTTTTAAAATATTGCGCTATTATTGTCATCTCAAGAAGATAAAATGATCTTTTGTACAGTTGTACTTCACTTTTTAAGGTTTATTTCAATAACGTGACCAGTATAAAAGAAATAACTTACATTGATCAAAACACATTAAAATTAAATCTCTCAGTAATTGATAAATTATTTTTGTTTTTTGAGAGCAAATATACTTTTCAGAAATTAAGTCTGTTAATGTATTAAACTAATAATAGCTTAATATTCATATTGAAGGGTCGAATTAAAATGGCAGTTTAGCGTTGATCAATATTTTTCAACGAGGAATGTATTTATAATAATGGAGTTATTCATTTCTGACAATAGCATTTGAGAAATTTTGCGGAGACAACGGTGGTGATGTAAATGATGATAACATAAATAATGATGCAATTGATTAACAATGATTACAAAGAATACTAACTTCAAACAATTTTCTGGTCATTTCTGAGGAAAGGAAGGACATGCTGTTTCTTCAGCCAGTACCGCAACTACATGTGTCGATTTAAATCAAATCAAAGAGCGAACACACTAAAGGCAACAATCTTATATTTACAACCCAGCTAACATAGCCAGGGAGCGGTAGTAGGGTATGAAAGTTTGCTACATAAACGCTGGACGTTTAAAAGGTACGTTGGTTTTCATCAAGGTAGCGACAGGAGATCGTCTTGCTGCTAACTAGCTATCATGAGCTGGCCACTGAATTCTATATTGCAAGAATCTCCAGCGGAGGATAATGGTGTAAAATTAATTTCTGGGTAATAGTGACATTGTTGGCTACTCTAGGCTTCTCTGGAGCGTTGACTTGGAATACAATCGGGTAATGCATTGAAATTGAGCAGGTCGACTTGTTCCGTCCAAGTAGTCAAATTAAATAATCGCAATTTACAATGTACACAAAATTACGGCTAAATATAAATTTGCTTCAGAGAACAAAACGACCAATGTAGGGTTGTAAATATGCCTGAGCTACTAGTAAGTATGTGCCCCGTGGTTAAGGATTTCTGTTATAAGTTATCATCTCACTCATTTCAGAGGCCAGTAGTATTAAAAGTTCTACGATTGGTTCAATTTTTAACATAGTTTGTTTTATTTTCTGAACTATTTCAACCAACGGAAAAAAAAGGAGATTCGAAGATTTATTGAAAATGCAAGCAGTTCACATTCTAGTTTTCATCATTTCAAGAAAGTCTCCCACAACAGATCGAATCTCTTCGTCGTATAAATTGTGCTTTATGGAATCTTCAAACAGCTGAAAACATTTTAGGCAATTGTAGAAATTCGAGATATTGTTTTTAATATTAATAATCTAAAATAGGTTAGTACAGTCGATCTTAGTAATTCAAATAAATGTGATGCTATTCAATTTTGATTTACTACAAACCCTTAACAGTTCCTCTGATGGTTTGTAATAAGTATCTCTGATAAAAAGACACTTGAGTTCGAAAATGAGTTTTTTGGCCACTGTGCGATTTAAATCCTTTCGAAGGAAATCGTAAATAGCTGACTTAATAACTTTGAGTCCGAGCTGTGAACGAACGAGTTTTCCAAGTCAGTATTAATTGTGTAATTACATATTACAATATTTGCTTGGTTATAAATCATTCGATTGTAAAATTAATCTCAGAAATTAACATATTAACAATTTGAAGAACGTCATTTTATCATATCGTTGAGTTAAATTGGAACCAACCATCCATTCTGGTCCATGTTCTGGCTTTGGTCTGCCCTGAAATCACAAAACAATTTTAGTGTTAATTTGATTTACAATCTAGATGATACAGAAAAAATAAGTCTGGTGGTAGATGATAAACGACAATTAAATGATAAAATATCTGTTAATATCATTAATTATGTGATTATATCATATTTAATCGCTTAAATTATATAATATTAATTACAGAAACTCTTGCGAGCGTCTAGGAACTAACGAAGCCATACCAAAGCTAATGCCGTAATCAGTCGTCCACCGGTGCCAAAATTATTTAAGTAAATTGAATACTAACCTTTTTTAATTCATTGTTACGAGCATTCTCTCTGTAGCTGCACAGGATGTAAACAATTTTCCTAAACAAATTGTCAGTAACTATTTACGATTTTCTCATGATAAAATAAATGTTTAGGGCAATTTATTCCGACTAATATTTATATATCATAATAGTATATAATATTTATATATTAACACAATAATGTATATATAGTATATGTAGTATATTAACGTAGTATGGTAAGAACGTAATGTGGTAATAAAATACTGGTTACATCATCATTTTAGTTCATATTATTTGTTGATGTATTTCTCTACAAATTAAATGACTAGCAGACATAAATTCGTAAAATTCGTAAAAAAGAATATGTTGGTGCATTTTTCATCTAAAAAATCCAGTGCTTTTTTTTATTACTCACATGGCGAATTCCTTAGTACATCTTTCGCTTTCCAGGTACACGCATATTTTGGAACTGGAAATAAATGCAATGAACAAGTTGCTTTCTGAATTCAGGTAAGCTATTTACGACGTCCTGATAATTGATATATTATTTAACTATTTACCACTGCTGATCAATTACCTCATTTTCTTTTTCTCCTCATGATGGATTACAAAAGCATCGAGTAATACCTAAAATAAAAGAAAAATTGCAAGAAAGGACGTTGCACAGTTACATTTAAATTGCATTTATCCACCTTTTCAACCCTTGGTGTTTGTTCGAGAGGAATTGGATGAAAATTTCTAGCGAGGCTCTTTGCCAAGGTGGCGGTCTTCAAAATGTGATTATTGGTGTAATATTCAACAGAGCTCAAGTACAGCTCACATTCAGAATTGTCAACACGGTATAACCTAAAAACCTAGTGTTTCATAAAGAATTAAATGCGTATTAATACAAAAATTTTACAAGTAAATTAAATTTTAAATGTTGGCTGAAGATCAGTAGGCCGAAATATATCTACCTGGTCTGCTAGTGAGCTGAGTCTAGGATTGCACTTTTCAATTGATTGACAAAAATTAAACAATCCCAACTTTTTCCATTTCTTTGGTGGTGAATTTAAAATCATTTGCAGATCTTTTCTTTAAGAAATATATTTAAGTTATAGCCAAAATGCTGAAGGGTGTTGTAAAAATAATTTGAGATTATCACTCACTCGTTGCAGTAAGAGTCGGAAAGGTCCAGGTTTTCCAAATTCGTTAATTTCTTTAATGTTTCAAAAACGATTTGCTTGTCAAATTCCAAGTTCATGTGGCATAAGTTCAAAGTTCTGTTGAATTCGCAGTAATCAATTTTGATCACTTCTCAATATCCGGAACATAAAATGCTGCTTCGATTTTTATATAAATAAATATATTATTATATTATTGTTAATATAAACTACCTTAGAGTTGTCAGAGAACCCAATTCTTCCATAATGGTTCGAGATTCAGTCTTTTCAAATGCACAATACGATAAAGACAGTGTTTCAAGATTCGTAAGATATTTCAAAGAATTGATCAACTGAATGCTTATGCATTGGTTATCTAGAATCACTTCCTTCAATGTGTCACAATCTTGACAAAGCTGGAGCACAAATGGTGAGTAATACATACTATTCCTTCGTTCCCTCTTTATGATCAACCTCTTGAGTTTTGGAAAGTTTTCAATAGGAAACATTCTTGCATGCCTGGATAGGTAGATCATTTCAAAATATGCATTCAGAAAGTGCTTTTTATAAGAGACATTTAAGATATTAAATTTTGGAGCAATAATTTCTGTGTCAATCCAAAGAGACTAACCACATGAGGCATGAAAGTTCCAAAGTCACCAAGCTCGACGCACAGGCAGCGATAAGCTCGATGATGTCATTATTAATGATCCTCAAATATAAAGACAAATTTTTTATCGGATATTTTAGGTTTCCCATTGAGTCTAAAGCTCTAGGATCGTCATGTGACAGAGTTACTTCAATATTTTCCCAGCGCAAGGCATCCCTGCAAAAGAAGCAATTTTCAAGATCCAGTGTCTTGATCCGCCATCGAATTTCTTTGCTTTTTGAGAGGACATCCTCAAATAACAAGGGTGGGAGGATCGTGTCACCAACTGTTGAAGGGTCTGTTGAAAAATTGTTGTGTATTACTTAATTAATTTTAATATGATTTAATTAAATAACGATTCGAAAAAAAAACGAATTTGATACAAGTATCATCCTCAAAACGACCTAGGTATGTTAGCCGATACATATTTTACCTTTTTGAGCAGATAGCTTAATAGCTTGGAGGTCTGAGAGACTGTCAGAGGAGTTTTAATATTTAAAAAAAAAATGCTAACCTTGGAACTTGAGGAATACTTCAGAAAAATTAATGACTGAATATTCCAGCAATGAGTCTCTCAAACTTTTATACGCCTTCATACTCTTTGTCTAAAAAGAATTGATATTGAATTATCAGAAAGTATATTAAGTGTATTAACACATTTATATTCTTATGACCAGGCTTTAGTCCTGTCTTAAAATTCACATGTTTAGTTTAATTCTTTAAGTTGTCAAACATTCAGAGTTGCAAACATTTTAATTATTATATAATACAGCTACCTAATTACATAACTTGCATAGGTGATATAACATAATTATCTATAAACAATTTTAAATTAATTATTCGAGTGCAATCACTGATCTACTAACCTCACTATGTTTAGTCTGCAATATTCTTAACCATCAGCCAAAGGCACGATGTAACGATTTAGTTAGGAATGTCAAACTTCCTTACCGCCCTTAAACTGTTAATTCAAATTTAAAACAATTTTTAAAATTGTAAAACATTTAAAACACAAAATTAAAATTTTATTTAATTTAATTTATTAAAGAAACACAGGCGAGGCCGTTATTTTAAAATATATAAAACTTACAAAAAAAGTAACCTAACGCAGTTAAAATATAAATATTCTGTCAGTATTAAATTCAACATTAAACAATGTTACATAAATAATATTAAATTAATTTTTTAATTAAGCATTTTTTAAATAATCTCTTAATTAATCGAATTAAAATGAGATATTAAAGGTTCGTGGGCTATTTTCTCTTGCGCACCAGTTGAGCGTGAGTGTGAATTAACGTATTAATTACATATTAACGTATTAATGTAAATAATAGGATTATTTGGACGGATTGGATCTATCTGACCAATTTCAAAGCCGTCACCGCTTGTAATGCAGTCAAAGCACTGGAAGAGCCTGGACCAAGCGAGACCACCCCTATCACTCAGAAATTAGTCTTAGACAAATATCCTGCATTAGAGCATCTAGCAAAATTAGATTTCTTGGGTTAGCTCAATTCTAATAGCTAGCTAGTAGCCTTTAGACGCCTTAGTTCTTAAAATTACATGCTTATGCTGAAACTGTAGTCCTTAATAGGTAGAACTTGTAGATCTTTATATAGCGCCATTTTATAATCTCAGTAAAGCATTATCCACAATAAAAACCTTCACTGATGATATTAGCATGGAGTTCGCCTTAGACAAGTGTGCCATTGCTATAATGAAGGGTGGCAAACAAATCAAAAGCCAAAACATGCAAACTGACGATAAGGTAGCATACAAATACCTCGATATTGATGAGAATAGTGGCAATCGACACTCTGCAATGGAGGAAATAGCCAAGGAATATTACCGCACAGTGCGTTTCATTCTCAGGTCAGAATTTAATTTTAAAAACAAATTAATACAAAACAAAAATCCAACATTGAAAAGCAAGTCAAACCCGTATCTGTTAGATTTCCATTCTGAGTTTAATTCGTTTTTTTTTTTTAACATTTAAAACCCTACTCTTTTTTTAAAATGATAATAAGTGAATTTATATAGCATCAGGGGCACTTAGACCATTTATATAGCGCCGTCATCCAGAGTCTGTTCCTGTGCTATGCAAAGGACTTCAATCACATAAATAAATAAATAATGAGACTGTTGCTTGTTTTCCCCCACAGCTTTAAGATTAGAACTTCTCCTCTCACGATGGCAGCACGGATCAGAATCCAGTTGTATATCGGACGTTATTCGACAAAAACGAAGCTGTCACTTTGTCCCAATCATCAAGTTATGTTGATGACATTGTTCGCAGGAACGCAACTACCTGAGCCAACTTGCACCACGTTTCAAGATCCATTAAGTATGTTTGTAGTCAATACTAGACTTATCCTAATTCACAAGTGACTGTGTTATGTATATGTACTTCATTTATATAGCGCCATATGCATAGCGTCAGAGGCGCTTCTTGTCAACCATTTACATAGCGCTCCTTCCCAGGGGCGCTTGCGGCAGTGCAGGCTGGGTTTCGAACACGACACATTACGACTGTTGCCATTACCGCCGTATGCAGGAACGTAACCCATTCGGCCAACCTGCACGTGTTCTGTGAAAAAGTTTTGACATTTGTTTGCAATAATTTATTAATCAAGGTTCAAACAATTCTTTTCATATGGCCGCTAATCATGTCATCGCATCGGAGGAATGAACATGGAATTAAATGTACAGCAGCATCAAAAATAATTTGGAAGATTTTGTCCCCCTTGTCAGGGAGATGCAATTGGGAATTAAGATCATTTGCAGGTCCTCAAGAAAATAACAATCTACCACGTCAATCTCGCACGAGAGAGTTTGAAGAAACAGCAAAACACATGGCACAATGGGCATCTTCGAGACAAGGTACCCCGGGACGACCGACAAAGTGCCCCGGTTACTCGGGGTTAACGACACCAATAGGTCTATTTCTGTCGATTCGAGTATTTCACTGAACTCTCTCAGTCCCCCACCACCTTTCTCAGGAGATATCCTTCTAATAAAAGCCAAGAAATAAAAAAAATATGAAAAAAAAAACAATGAAATTTCTTCCCTAGGCTCAAACACAACTTTCCTTTCCATACTTTTTGTCTTTCTGCTGAACTATCCATTTTGAACCAATTCTAAAGTCTATCACCCTAGGATTCCAGCATTTCCACAATCCTCATGATGTGAGCCTTGATGTCCTTTGTGGCTTCGCCAGCTCTCGGAATGAGGAACCTGTCGATGGCAGTGACAGTCACACTACCCTCTGAGTCCTGCTTGCCATTCTTCAGGCCCTCTTTCCCGGTACCCTCGACAAGATTCTTCTGACCTTCTTTGTTCTCCTCGGAGATGGCATTCTGGTCTGGTGTCAGACCCTCTGCCTCACCATTGGCTCGACTCAAGTCATTTCCAGCTGGCTTCTGACAGCTGTCATCTGGTTTTTCTTCTTGATGGGAGGTGGAAGTTGGCTTTCTTGTCTCTGGCCTTCTGCCAGCTGGGGCATAACCACCTGCCCCGTACTTGACGGTTATGAACTGGGGCTGCCTCTTCTTGGAGGTGATCTTGAGAATCGAGCACAGACTCCTCTTGTTTTGGAGCCATGCTTTTCCAGGTTCTTCTGGAACCTTTCTCAGGACCACCAGGTGGTTTTCATTCAGACAAAGGAGACTAAGAAGAAGAAATAATTTTTTATTTATTTATAATTCATTGATCATGTCGTAAAGATTCGAGCATCCTTATTATTAGCATCACCATCCTCATTATCATCAAAAGAGTTAAATTAAAAACAGACTTTTAATTTTGATTTAATTCAATTAACCACAGCATGACTACCATTATGATTGCATTAGTAAACACTGCAGTAGTCTGCAACATCGTGCATCAGACATCACCAGGAAAAAAGTTAGCCATGCATCATCAACTCGTCACCTGGGTTTAGTTGAGTCAGGGAGGATCTCCAAGCACTCGTAGACAGACGAGGGATCGGCAAACTTCTTGACCCAGGAATCGATGTTCACCATTTCCTTGGCGTCCTCCTCAGATGATAGGAAATGGGCAGAATCTTCTGGGTACATGGTTGGATCAACGGACGCACGACATTACAAGATGGTGGACGGTCGGGTGGATGAATGGATTGACGTGCAGGTGAACGGATGGAAAGGCAAGGAAAGACAATCAAAATAATTCATGTATTAATAAATGCATGGAAATTACAAGTCAAATCAATTGACTCTCAAATCAGGGGGGGATGTCGTCAGATTTGTTCTCTCACCTTCGTCGTCGTCACCGATGGTGAAGACTGGGGCCATGCTCCCCCCCCTGTACCTTTTGCCGACTTTGTCCGAACTGCTGACGTGTCTGAAGCATTCAGAATGATTAATTACTGTGGACACTGAAATTTCATCATCACCAACATCATCATCATCACCACCACCATCATCATCGTAATCATCACCACTACCACCAACATCATCATCATCATCATCGAGCACTGGATTGTTTGTTTAATTAGATGTTCAGTCGTTTGCCAAATGAAATGTTTGTTTGAAGCAAACATCATAACATGCACAAATGTCATGGCCAATGTATTCGTGATCATCATCATCATCATCATCATTGTCGAGCAGATGCAACATCAAACCAACATTAATTTTAAAAACTGCCAGTTATCAATCAATATCAATCAATCAATATTAGTTAATAAATAATAATAACAATAATAATAATAATCATTAACTAATAAGCACAGCTTTTTGATGACTATCCCAATCAAACAAACGTAAAATAAACATTAGCATAATCAATCCGTAATTATAATTTTTCATTTGCCAAATGCATATTCATGAGTAAAGCCACCAAAAAAAATCAGCCTCACGTTTCAACAGGCTGCTGTTCGTTCCTGATGTACGTGACGACCTTGTCCTTGATGATGGCAGAGGTCGACTTGAAGGCGCTTGAGAACTTCCCGAACTTCTCCATTATGAACGCTTCTGAAACCTGCAAGAGGCTTCATTCATTCATTCATTCTTCATCATCTTCACTCATTCTTCATCATTCATTCACTCATTCTTCACTCATTCATTCTTCACTCATTCTTCATCATTCATTCACTCATTCTTCACTCATTCATTCTTCATTATCATTCAATCATTCTCCACTTCATTCATTCATTCATTCATCCATTCATTCATTCTTCATCATCATTATCATAATAATAGCAACATTGGGGACAGTGAGCCTACAACTCTACCCCAAAACATTTTGTAGCAAAACATATCATTGCAAGGAGAGAGGAAAAAGAAAATCTGAAAATTTAAAAGCAAATCTGAATTACAAACTGGAAAGCTGATGTTCTGCGATTGGTTGGCATCTGAAGACTTCCTGGAGCCACCTGGATTGCAGTAGTCACATGACCTAGTGTTGTGGCCAATGAGGAGGCTGCTGGAAGTGTTCTTGAGTGCATCATGGATGGCTGGATTTGAGGAAAAGTCAAGCATTGTGGTCTTACTGTCTCCTATTTCTTCGGATTTTGCATTTAAATCTCCTATTTAATCGTACTTACTAATATTTATTCATTTATTTCAAGAAAATGAAGTGTCACCAATGACACAATCTGACTCAAATTTGTAGAGCTGACAGAGAAACAGTAAGTAAGAATACAGAGAAATTAACTAAATTGTTTAGTTTAATTATTTTCATTTTAAGCTAAATAAACAAATAACAGAATCTCTGTGGGAGACAAAACAATGAGCCTAAACAGGTGTACCCATCAGCCCAGCCACCAACCTCGGTAGCCTCCCCTGCACACCGAGACATACTGGGTGTGCTTCTGGAGGAAATGTGCCACCACCATGTTCATGTGAGCATCATCATCGTCGTCATCATCATCGCCTCTGACATCATCATCACCATCATCATCGCCATGGGGCAAGGCTTTTGTACCCTCCCCGACAAAGCACAAATGCTCTCCCCCATTCACAAGGACGTTGCTGGTGCAGGTGGTGGCCTCATCGGCTTCGGAGGGTGGCCTCGCAGAGGGGGTCAGCAGGGCTTGGACCTTGGAGTTGAACTCTTTCGGGTTCTGCAGCATCTGGATTGATGGATGGACAAAAAGGGTTGAAAGTGGAAAAAAAAAGGAGAGATCAATGGGTACATATTACTAAATAATAATAATAATAATATTAATAATAATAATAATAATATTGTCTTGATGAGAAATGATTCAATTTAATATTATAAATATTATATTATAAATTTAATTTAATTCACCGACAAATGATTGTAAATATTGCAGTATAAATTTAATTTAATTCACCGATGAATGTTTGTAAACACGAACATTATAAATATCATTTAATTCACATCGACAAATGTTTTAAATACATTTTTCCATTTCGACAATTCGTTCAATTTCTCCAGGTGGGAAAGACTCACAAGTTGAGAGTTGAGGTGGTAGGAGTTTGCCAGGTGACCCACTTTGAACAGGTAGGCAGGTCTGCAGTCAACCACGAAGAACTTTGCATGTTCCACCTGTCGAATGTCATGTCATGCAATTGATGATGGTGGTTTTGATGGTGATGATGATGATGATGATAGCGACAATGTCAGAATGTCGACGACAGTGGTAAAACTTTCTCTCGAGAATAAATGTTCAAACGATTGACAAATAATTTGTAAATGTCAATCAATTCTACTGCAAATAACCACTCGATTTATTGAATAAATTGTATGTAAAATAGTGTAATAATTTACATTTTAAATAAAAAAAATATGAAATTTTATGATAAAAATAATAAAAAAAAACATTATATAAAAGAATAAGAATAAATAAAGGCATGAATAACCAACAACAACAACAACAACATTTAAAAACATCTCAAAACATCAGCAACATTCCAACAACACAAACCGCACGCGAAGAAATTTCAAGACCTGTTTTCCAGCAGCGGAGGAGTCGGCACGAGTCCAAGATCCGATTACTTCCGAGACCGAGACCTCAAGACACAAGGCATTTTCAAGACTTCTTGACGTTCTTACGAGCAGGTCCCTGATCTCCTCTCGGTAGGGACCATAGATGCAGGAATGGTGAAGCTGAGGAGAGAGAGAGAGTGATGAATGTTTAAATGAAACAGTGGGAAATATAGTTCGAGCTCTGAAGGATTTGTGATGGCAGACGTGCAATTGTTGTGTACGACATCACTAGACTGTAATACGAAATAAATAACGAAATAACAATGTAAAAATAATGTAACGAAATAAATGTAATACAAATAGATACAAATAGATAAATATAAATAAATATAATATAAATTCATGCATAAAATATTTAATTGCAAGTGAATTGTATCTCGACATGCTTGGAAATCTGATGACACAAATTGTGTGATACGATAACAATATCCAAATTAATTAATAATGACAATAATCTTCCACAATTAGCAATTTTTTCACAATGACGTCACATAAAATTAACATCCCAAACACCCAGTCGTGCAACTTTTGACCTTAAAGATCTTAATCTACTAAAACTACGAAAATGTAATGCTTTCACTCAGACAAACGTCTCCAACCTTCATGAACGACTTTGGCGTCTTCGACACATAGTAGTGAGCGAGCGAGCAGAAATCCTCGATGTCTTCTGCTTCCAGAGCACTGGGGAACAAGCTCAATTTATCTGGAGGAAGAAGAAGACACTAAATTGAATCACAGCTAAGCTATCGCTTGTGTAAGTTGTGATTCTAGTTGTTGACATGACGACAATGACTATGACAATGACAACAATAATGAACATCCTCCAGAATTCAGATGACTAGGCATATCCCAAATCATTGATTATGATGATGATGATCAAATTGAATGACATGACAAACCTACAATGTCTTCCCTGCTGCCAGACTCCATGCAGAGGATTTGATCCCTACAAGTACAAACAAGTTGAAGATGTGAGGATGAGAGAAGAATAATTCAGGCAAGTGTGGGCTCAAAAAAAAAACTAAAACAAACTATGGAACAAAAAGAACACTAATGCCAACAACAGCAATAAAAGCAACAACACTGAAAGGCCAAACTACTACTGGCCAAAGCAACAAGAAAACCAGATCGAATTGGCTCCTTGCAACCTTCAATTGTGTCGAGGAAAATCAAACTGAGGCGGAACAATTGCAAAAGAAATCTTAAATGGAGAGATAACATGGCCGCAAGACGACATCAAAACAACAATAACAACAATATTAATAATAATAAAAATAACAACAACAACACGACATCAAAACAACAAAAACAAAAATAACAACAACAACATGACATCAAAACAACAACGACAACAATAACAAAAACAACAACAACAACTCGACAGCTGAACAAACATTGAACAATAGCAAACAAGTCTACAAGAAGCCCAGCGACTGCACTCGACGACTCGAAGTCAAACCTGGCGTTGATGACGATGACGAGCGCCAGGAATTGAACGAGGAAAGCATCGCGGAGTTGGAAGTAAACGTCCCAGATGTTTAGGACGACTTGGACGTCACAGTGGGAGGCAAACAGTGTTGAAAACTGGAAAGTGATTGTGATGCCATTATAATGTTAGGACGTCATTATGATGTTATGATGCCATTATGATGTTATGATGTCATAATGCCATTATGATGTTATGATGCCATTGTAATGTCATTATGATGCCATAATGTTATGATGCCATTATGATGTTATGATGCCATTATGATGTTATGATGCCATTATGATGTTATGATGTCATAATGCCATTATGATGTTATGATGCCATTATGATGTTATGATGCCATTATGATGTTATGATGTCATAATGCCATTATGATGTTATGATGCCATTGTAATGTCATAATGTTATGATGCCATTATGATGTTAGGATGTCATTATGATGTTATGATGCCATTATGATGTTATGATGTCATAATGCCATTATGATGTTATGATGCCATTGTAATGTCATTATGATGTCATAATGTTATGATGTCATTATGATGTTATGATGCCATTATGATGTTATGATGCCATTGTAATGTCATTATGATGTCATAATGTTATGATGCCATTATGATGTTATGATGTCATTATGATGTTATGAAGCCATTATGATGTTAAAATGTCATTATGATGTCATAATGTTATGATGCCACTATGATGTTATGATGTCATTATGATGTTATGAAGCCATTATGATGTTAAAATGTCATTATGATGTCATAATGTTATGATGCCACTATGATGTTATGATGTCATTATGATGTTATGATGCCATTACGATGCTGTGATGCCATTATGATGCTAAAACACTTAAAACATTAGAGGCTGTTGTGATGTTCAAATAAACAAGTGATTAAATATTCTAACCAATTATGTCTATACATGCATGCTTATTTATATAGTGTCACAAGCATAAGCATTTCTTAGACAATTTATATAGCACTGGCTTCCAGGGGCACTCTGTGGTGGTGCGAGCTGGGTTTTGAACTCAACATGTAACAACTGTTGCTTTTGCTATCGTTTGCTGTCGTCTGAGCCAACTTGCACATAAATCCATAATTAAATATTCAACCAATTGTGATGACTATGTAAAAATACTTACTATAATTATAATTAATAATACTTAAATATTGTTAAATCACTTGAAATGAACAAACAAACATCATCGCACAAATGTCACTTTCGATGTGTGTGTGCATATGTGTGTGTGTTTAAAGGCATGTTTTAAATTATGATTTATTCATAATGAAATGTTTCTCAATGAAATAAAAGTTGAAGTGCATAACATGTTATGTCTAGACAGCCAACATCACCAACACCATCATCATCACCACCATCGTCATCACCACCACCATCACCATCATCATAGTCACCTCCAACTCGAAAATAAACCCACCCATTTGGAAGCAAACATCTCTGGAGATACTTTCTTCGTGTCAAGAAATCTGCACAGTTCGGGATCGTGGTAGAGGAGGAGCAGACGAAACAGGTGGAACTGACTTTGGGGGTCCGGGTGGCCCCTGGATGAATTTCAGATTTTGTGGTTGAAAGTGTGGGTGTGATTGTGAGTGATAGTGTTGATTGATTTAGTTACACTTAGGTGGTAAAATGACCTTTACAGGTTTCTATCTTTGAGTTACCTTGCTTTCAGACTTACAACTAATTTAATTTACAATTAAAGTTAACATTTTCTTCTGATAAATCATTCTGATGAGGCAGTAAAATCACCAAATTGTCTTTAAAACCACTAAAATATGACAAACAGCATCAAATTAGTTTCAATTCCAGCATCTAAAACACAGATACAAATTTAAAGCACGCAAAATATATTCTGAATATTCGTCATGAAACCTGGCTATAAAGTTCGCAATGATGGAGTGGAATACATTGTAGAGATCTGATCGGACGAGCTTGGCAGCAATGAGGGGCTTCAAGATGGCCAACCATCCCCTGTCTGTGGAGTATTTGAGGCCCCTCGACTTGCAGAAAAGGGTCAGGGTGGACTCCAAGTCACTCTCGACAGACAGTCTCTCCTCCTCCACGTTATCAAGTTTGTCTAAAAAAATAAAAGAAAGTTTGACAAGATATTTGAAATTAAATAGTACTTTAAATCTGAACTTAAGAATCCAACATTATCAAATTGCAACCACTAAAATTTAAGCTATATATCATTTCTTGTCCAAATTAAATTCTCTAATTCTAATTTAAGGTCTCTGCCTTACCAACAAGGTGGTGGCAATCTGCTCTGATGACAGACTGTTCAGGCAAATCGTAGACCCCGTCAAAATCAATGAACGGATCTTGCAACCCATGAACCTCCAGACAGTGCTAAGAGAAGTCAAAAATTTCTCCATTAAAAAAAATGACTAAAGGTAACATTTTGTTTACGCAAAACGTAAAAGTTTTGGTCACATTTGTGAGCAAACCAGAGTTTTTCGCTAAGATAACTTGTTCTAATATTGACTTATAATTTAATTATTTCAATATTCTTTTTCAGCGTCATAACATTCTCGTACTTGCCACACGAAGTTTCTGTATCGGGAGGGTAACGGCCTCCCTTTGCAAATGTTTAACAGTTTCTCCCGACTACAACCGACCTTGATCTCGACTTCTAATTCCTTCCTAAAACGAATCCATTGTAAAAGAAAAAGCATAATATAGATGTTAATAAATAAAATTCATTAAAAATCCAACCATTCATCATCCTTATCAAGTGACATATCATCAGCTTTGGCCTCCATATTTGTTTACGTTTGGCGATTGCAAAAGTTAAGCATCACGATCATCATTAAAGTTGGCTAGCGTCAGCCATTAAAGTTTGACATAATTTAAAGTTATTAATATTAACTAAACTATAATATCTTAATTTCTTGCAAATTACAAGTTCCAAAGTTCAAATGAATAAGTTAATTGTAATTGACTTAATAAATATAGAATTAATTACAAGCTACAATAAAAATAAAGACAATTAATTAACATACAACTTTTTAAAATATGTAATTTAATTAAATCAGCATATTTTAATTTGCATGTTAATATTTAAAATCTTTTATTGGTACCAGAGAAAATTTCCATTCGACAATTTGCCAAATTGCTCATTCCATAGTTTAGAAAAAAGTGATTAAAAAACAAACAAACATTAAAAAGCAAACCCATGGAGAAAGCATTGGTAAAGGGGAGGTACGAACTCAAGAACTTTTTGGGCAAAGGATGCTTCGGAAAAGTGTACAAAGCCTATGACATGACAACTAAACAGTATGTCGCTATGAAGTACATTGACTCGTCCAGCATCTGCTACCATTCCGCCTATTCAGAGTTTGAAAAGATGAAAGCGGTACTAAGCCACGGTTCTTCACCTAAGAAATACATAGTCCAAATGCTGGACCATTTTGAAGAGGGCAAATTTTATGTCATCGTTCTTGAACTTTTGTATTACGACCTCCATAAAGCCCTGGCAAAATTCAACATGGGGTACAGTTTAGCGACGATTGCTATGATCGCCTACAAGGTCTGCAAGGCACTCTGCCACTTGCAGAACGTCAACTTGAAAGGTTTTGGCAAAACCGCTTTGATCCATGGTGATCTGAAACTGGACAACATCATGTTCACGAGCGACGACTACGATTCGGTGAAAATCGTCGACTTCGGTTTGGCCCAGTTCCAATTTGAGAGTAAATGCCAGTTTTCACAAAACACATATTTCAGACCCCCTGAAGGATTTTTCTACTCCCTCGCCAAGCCCACTCCCGCCGTCGACATGTGGAGTGTTGGCATGATCCTCTTCTATCTCTTCTCCACCAAGAAATTATTCCGTCCCGTAAATTCTAATGAAGAGCAAATAGCAAATCTTGTTTATGCCTTCGGAGAGCCTTCACTGAAGATGATGAAGAATTACCCCAATGTGCACATCCTATTCGACAGGGTCGGAGAGCAACTCAAACTGAAACCAATCTACGCTTCTAAAGGCAATCAGCTTAACACATTTGCCGAGATGTTCTACCACGCCTCTACGGCCCCAATGCACATGGACACGCATATGGCTCCCTGGGTAGATAGCTTCAATGATCTGCTCCTCAGGGTGCTAGAATTCGACCCGAAATTGAGACTGAAACCCCGCGAAGCCTTGAAACATCCATTTTTTGATCTCGTGAGAAAGGACAATAGTTTTCGAACACTTTTTAAAACTGTTAAATGCGGAAACTAGTGTGTTTAAATACAGGTCAATGCTTTTTGGAACACCCCGTCAAAATAGTCCATGACATCATAGCCCAGAACAATTTTATTTAGTTAAATGAGTTTTTAAAATAAATTTTTTAGGGCTGTTTTGACGGGGCGATTTTGTCTTGGGCTGTTTTGACGGGTCACAATTTTTTGGCAGACCCTACCACAAAGAGAACATCGGGCAGATGATTTGACGAGGGAGCCTTTGGCTCTCAAAGTATTCCGGCAAATAGATTACATGCAAATAAACGGTGTTAGACTTATTTATCGAAAACTGATCCAATGCTTTTTTCGGATAAATCTCGTTTGATTTCTTGTTTTCGGACCTACATACAATGAGAAGAAAGCTACTTTAAAAATTATCTTAATTAACTGAATAAACATTGTAATGTGACTTATAAAACTTAAGAGCTCTGTTTTTATGGTTTTGATAAATTGGCAATTGCCACACATTGCTACTTTCAATAAAGTGTATTTAATTTCTTTAAAGATAATGATGACAATGATAATGATTTTGAGATTAAGATTTTGATTATGGTGGCAGACAGAACTTCAAGACCACTTCTGTATTGAGGGCAGCTCTCCTTGGAAATTGGAAACTATTGAGGGCAGGATGAAACCCGACTGGATCAGTATTATTGATGGAAGGGCTCCAGATCTTCGGGCCAACAACGTTTATAGACCTGCCATCCAGCGTCGAACATCGGGCAGATGATTTCACGAGGGAGCCTCTGGTTTCTGATCTGGGCCCACGTCTTCCAGGGATCTGTGCGGTAAGATTGAAATACAGGTGGCCTCGCGTGACCTAGGAGAGACTTATAGTCTATTCTTTGGCTATTGTCAATGACAGTAGACAATGGAGATCATGAAGATGAGATGTAACTTGATCACATTTTCTTTTGATGCAATTGCTTTGATGACACTTTGATGACTTCCTGCTCGACAGGAAGGTACACCAAGCAAAGTTGAATCGACATGGTCGATCTTTGAAAAGGCCAAGGATGATATAAGAAGCTTCCGGGCATAGAGTGGTATTATGCATCAGTTTATTTAAAGCCTCATTGATTTATTTGAAAACTTTAATAATTAAATCTTAGCCACTCAGTTTAGCCATTATTACGGATCAAATCAATTTAATTATATAACACATAATATATTCAAATCTTTGTAATCCTATAAATATAAACATATATTTATACCAAAATGAAATTGTAAAACAGCTGATAATAACAGCTAAAATACTGATAACAATTTCCCATTTTCAAGATGAAAGATTAAATAATTAAAATTAAAAGAAAAATTATTTATTATATATATGGTCTTTTATTCCTTAATATCCCTGGGAGAGATAAATTGTCTCCAACAAGACATAATGATAAACTAATTAACGAAAAAAAATTAAAACGCAAGTATTCAAGTGGACAGCATCAGAAAATAATTTAACCCCTGGAAAAAATGGAAGACTTCAAACAAAGATACGCAGTCTCTGATCGACTAGGAGGCGGAGTTTCAGGAGAAGTTTTCAGAGCTTTCGACAAGAAGAACCTAAAGCATGTGGCCATGAAGTTCCACAAAAAAATCGATAGAGTACGCCTCCAACTACCAGGAAGCCGAAATCTTGAAGATCCTTAAAGGGCAGAACTCTCGCTACAAAAATACAGTCGTTAACATGTTCGATTCCTTTAAGGTAGACGACCAAGAAGTTTGCGTGCTGCAACTTTTGCACTGCGATCTTCACAGGGCAGAATGCAAGTACCAGAAAGGATTCAGTCTGAAGATGATTGCCAGCGTCGGCCTTCAAGTCTGCAAGGCTCTCTGCCTCTTCGAAAAAGTTGACTTGGGAGAAATGGGTAAAACTTCACTTATTCACAGCGACCTGAAAAAGGACAACATCATGTTCACTGATGAAACCTTCACCACAGTCAAAATCGTCGACTTCGGTTCGGCTTTTTTCCAGTGTGAAAAGCATTGCAGGGTAGTTCAAAACATTAATTACCAGGCACCTGAAGGTTTCTTCCTTTCCAATACCGAAGTTACACCAGCCGTCGATATGTGGAGTGTAGGGGTGCTGCTTTTCAACCTCTTTTCCAAGGAGAGCTTGTTTAACTCCGAGACGAAGGAAGAACAGCTGGCAAACCTGGTTAATGCTTTCGGAGAACCATCGGTAGAAATGATATCTGGAGATCCTAAAATGAATCGCTTATTCCATCGCTATGGCAATGAGCTAAAACTAAAACCTGTATACAAAGAACAGGCGACTCAGTATTTTACTTTTGGAGAGATGCTGGCAAGAGCAGCCCGCCTGCCCATTCATAGCAATGTCGAGACTTTCCTTTGGATGGAGAAGTTCAGCGATCTTCTCCGCAGGATCTTCCAGTTGGGTCCAAAGTTGAGACTGAAGCCAAGAGAAGCCATAAAGCATCCGTTTTTTAAGCTGGCTGCCATGAAAAGTAAAAAAATGTAAAATGTTAATGTAAAAATAATGTTATAATAATATTTGTTATTTTTTAAAAATATGAATTCAGTATGTCATGTGTTAATTACATTTCTTGTTGTAATGCTGTTGATATTATTTATGATCGAAAAGCGTCACAGGCATTGACATGATTGATTAACATATTTAATTTATAATATTACCAGTGTATCCTCCCATGCGTTGCTATGGCTCAATTTGGTTAAATGGAAAAAACTCACAAACATTCATTTTTATTTTTGTAGATTTGGAATATAAATTTTTATAATTTAATTTAATTTTATTCCTTTTTAAATCGAGAATTTTTCAAGAGCTGGTTATATGGAAAAAACACACAAATATGTAGACAAACGTTCATTTTTATTTATATATATATTTGGAGCTTCATTTCCAAAGATCCTGTATATGCGTGTAACTTTATTAATCAAAATTAATTAATTAAACGTATATTTACTCAGTTTTATAAAATTATTAGTTGATTTAAAATTTAGGATTTTTGATTTTATTCATTTTCTGGGCGGAGATTGTTTCATCCAATCGACTTGATGAGCGAACATACACATATAGAAACAGTCATTTTTATATATAAGACTAGCCAGAGAATCTGTTTTAAAATTATTGAACATACTAGAGAATTATTTTTACTATGTAAATTAATAATAATTAAATTTTAAATCTAACGAATCTTTTATTGTCGGAACATATTCTCTAGTAAACAAAATGGCTACAACAAACTTTATGCAGGCACAACTAAAGTGTTTACAAACAGACGCTAAAACAAAAAAAAACATCATAAAAGATCACACAATAAATTAATTATTGATATAATTCCTCAAAAATAAAGCTCAATTGAAAACAAAATGAAGGATTTGCAACATGGAAGATATGAAATTCAAGAACGCATTGGAAAAGGCGCCTTTAGTTATATCCACAGAGCCTTCGATAAGCATTGTACCAGGGCAGTAGCAATCAAGTACATCATCAAACAACCGGTAAAGATCCGGCAAAGTTACTCTGAAAAAGAAATCTTGAAGATACTTCGTGGTCATGATTCTCAGTACAAAAACTACATCATTCAGATGTACGATTCGTTTACTATGGACAATGTCAACGTCTGCGTTCTCGAACTGCTCTACTGTGACCTTTTTGCTGCCATGGCGATCAAGTACAACAAAGGATGCGGCCTGGATGCCATAGCCAACATTGGTCTTCAGTTATGCGAAGCTCTCTGTCATCTTCAGGATGTGGAGGTAGAAGGTGTGGGTAAGACTTCTTTGATTCACAACGACCTCAAATTGGATAATATCATGTTCACCGACGATAGTTTCACGACTATTAAGATCATAGACTTTGGAATGTCCATTTTCCAATGCCAGAGAGTGCGTAGCGCAGGGCAAACCTTGAATTTTAGAGCTCCGGAAGTGTTTTTCCTCGCAGATCATGAGATTACGCCAGCCGTCGACATGTGGAGCGTTGGCATTGTCCTTTTCACGCTCTTTAACAACAACATTATGTTTCGCTCTGTGACAAAGTACGAGCAGATGGCGAATCTTGTTTATGCCTTCGGAGAACCATCACTCGAAATGATGAAGGACAATTCCAAATTGGATCGCCTGTTTGACAGACATGGAAACGAGCTTCTGTTGAAACAAAGGTACAGTAGGGAAAAGACTCAAGAATACAACTTCATCGAAATGTTTGGGAAGGCCGCTAAAGCCTCAGTACATAGCGACTTACTGACTGCACCATGGGTGGACCAATTCTGCGACCTCCTCCTTAAAATTTTCGATTTCAATCCCAAATTGAGACTGAAACCTTACGAAGCCATCGGACATCAATTCTTCAAACTCGCTAAGGCGGGAGAACATCTTTCGTCCATACCTGTGAAATACGATTAGTTTAAAATAAATTATTGCATCAAATCGTAAAATACGAGTTTTATTTTGGTTGTGATCTGATTTAATTTAAAAGACAATTCTTTTTAAAATTCGAGAAAACTCCGCCCCCAATAAAAATAGTTTAAAAGAATTTTTTTATTAAAATTATTATTTTTTATTATTTCATAAGAAAATAATGATTAATTGTTAGAAAATTAATGATCTTTCAATCAACCACATTTTAATTAATAAAATAATTATATTTAGAATCTTTCGCCAGAAGCAGGACGGAGCGGATTAACATGGTCTTCAAATTCCTCGGCCACATTTTAACATAAATTGTCATCCCTTCGAATCAATACTAACCAGCGAGGCTCAGACATGAATCCAAAAAAACAGACAATGGGAGAGATGGCAAGTCCAAGGTACGAATTCAAGGAGCTTCTGGGGTCTGGGTCGTTTGGCGAAGTCTACCGCGGCATCGACAAATTGTACAACCGGAACGTTGCCATCAAGCTTGTCAAGTCCAACCGTGTGTCCAAAAAGTACAGCAACTTTTCTGAAGTTCAGATCATGGACATTCTGCTGGATCAGAATTCTCGCTACAAGAAGCACATAGTGCAGTTGTACGATTGCTTCGAAGTAGACGGCTATGAGGTTCTTATCTTAGAACTTCTTTTCTGCAACCTGTACCAAGGGATGGATATTGAATTTTATCAGGGATACTCTTTAGAAAAGATAGCTTCCATTGGTCTACAGCTGTGCATGGCTCTCTGTCATTTGCAGGATATAAATGTCAGAGGTTTAGGCAAGACTTCTATCATCCACGGCGATTTGAAACTCGACAACATCATGTTCACAGACGATACCTGGACCACGATCAAAATCATCGATTTTGGAATGTCCTACTTCGAAGTAGAAAGATTTACCGAATCCATCCAGAACAGAAACTACAGAGCTCCTGAAGACTTTTTCCTCTTTGAAGCAGATATCACGCCAGCCGCTGACATGTGGAGCGTTGGTGTGATACTCTTTAGCCTATTTGCCAAGAAAGACTTGTTTAGGTCTAAGACAGACGAGGAACAGATGGCAAATTTGGTCAATATTTTCGGAGAACCTACGCTAGAAATGATAGGCGATGACCCATCTTTGGGTCTGCTTTTCAACATGTGTGGAGATAAACCCAAGTTGAGATGCAAGATACGATCGAAAGCTACCATCTGGCATTCCTTCGCATACCTGTTCACAATTGCATCTGATTCGATGTTTATGGAGCCAAAGTCTATTCCTTGGTTGGAGAAGTTCAACGATCTTCTCCTGAAAATGTTCGAAATGAACCCAAAGCTGAGACTGAAGCCACAGGAAGCTATTAAGCATCCATTTTTTGAACTCGTCAAGAAGAAGAGCATGTTTCAAACGCTGAGAGACAAATTTATAAGAAAGTTCATGTAATATATTTTAAAATGTTTCAATGGAATGTTTAACCATTTTAATATGTTTAGTATATTATACTAACAGCTAATCAGCATTTAACTTATGGATTTTATGTAATTTATAATAAATTCGCTACGAACTGAATATTGGTGTTAGAATTGCAAACACAATATGTCTATTAAGTAAAGCAGACACCTAGATGCCTCTGATGCTTCTATAAATTAACTATTATTAATAATATGTAAAATTTTAAATTTTATTCAAATTTATACCAAATTTTTGTTATGGATGGGCAAATGTTTTGGGCTCCTCTGACAAATGGCGGGTCTCAAGCTTAATGATTTACAGCACTTCCCAAAATAATGCTGACAGAGACGCAAACATAAGTTTGCAATTATGTTGCATTTTTATTAAAAATTTAAATATGACCGAATATTCTTGAGAAATACGGCTGATTACGCAAACCATCCTTTTAGTTCAATTTTCGGGCTTTGTAATTTTTCAGTCTTTCTTGAAAGAGTTTGTTCGCAAATATACATTGATCCAAACGACGAAAATATGTTTGTTAAAAATCCCTCAATTTTTTTTTATATTTCACACTATCACAGGGAAATCCGAGAGCGAAATTAATTGAAATGTCTCTATTATCTGCATGCGTTCAAAGCATCATAACCTTTTTTTGCCTTTCCATTAACTTGAATTACAAACGTTTATTCGACAATAGTACAACAACTACTTAGAACAAAGTGGTATTTAAAAGTTGCTGTGGAACCATATTGACAAAACGCAGGGGCCCAAAATTTCTATCGACGACCCTGTATCTGGCTGTACTATGATGCAGAGATACAGTAAAACCTGTAAAAATGAGCACCTGAATATACAGGATAAAAACTGTGACTATCAGACATTCTTTCAAGAACGGACTGTTTTATACACATTTAAATATTTGACAAACTTGAATAAATGTCTGAAGAGTTCTAGAATTAATTTGTATTATTTTAAAAATTAAAATTTTTTAAATTAAATTTTGTGCCATAAAGTATCTTTGAATTTAACCTAAGGCTGAATTGCAAACATCCAGCTCAGCACGAATTCAAATTGACTTTCCATTGACATCATCATGTCGTCAGCTATGGATTCTCAGACAAGACACTGGTTGCCATTGAGGAAGAAGATCGAATTGATTAGAAATTATGAAAAAAACCATCCCATCTCGAAACTTACCAATGATTTCAAAGTTAGCCAGCATCAGATAACAAACATTGTTGCAAGGAAAGAAGAAATTGAATTTATATCCACCGAATTATCCAGGGTTCAGGAAAAGATCTCGAAGGCAAGGTTGAGTTACTTAGAAAGGACTAAACAAACTTAAATCATACCATTTCTTTAAAGTATAATAACTACATTTTCATATCGCATCTTCTTTAAATTGTGGTCAATTTTTTTCTGTGCATTCATTTATGTTGGCTTACTATTTCCCTTAGTTTAAAATAGAATTGTTGAAATAGAGAAAATATCCACAGAGGAACTTTCTGTCTGCAGCGTTACTAAGCAAACTTAAATGTCCTAATTTACAGTTCTCATATTACTGGATTTTCCAAGTAAAGCTAAATCTAGGAAATTGTTTTTAGCATAATCATATTCGAATGTTAAAATCCACCATTAGCTACCCAAAATCTATCAACCACATTAAACAACTCGGATGTTATTCTGCCCCACATTTTTGGCCAGCCCTACGCAATGCCCCATTTAAAACGCCCCAGGTTTGATTGAGAAAAGCAAATGAGCATTATTTCTAGGTTTTCAAATAAAAAGGAACATTCACATGCATTACGTTTTGTAATACAACGTAAAGTAATGCACCAATGTCAATCAACGGAGGGTTGAATTACAAACATGGTATTTAAAAGTTGCTACGGAACCGTGAATATACTACATGTTGAAATGTAAATATAGTCAAAGTGTACGCTTCTCTTTTGTTAATTTAATTATTTCATCAGTTAATTAGTTTAATTAGTTATAATTAGTTAAATTATAATGCCATTTAATAAACGACTGGACAAAAGTGCCCTAAGTACCACCTAAGTGTAACTAAATCAATCAACACTATCACTCACTGGTTTGATTGTGAAAAGCCAATGGGCAGTACATCTATGTTTTCACATTTTAGACAACCACAATACACGAAAGCTATTTCATGATTCCATGATTCCATTTAAATAAAATACAAACATTTAAATGCAATTTAGTCAACTTTATTTAATAAGCTATATTAGTGACAATAAAATTAAAGCAGTGGCATCACTTTCTTATCTTCTCTAGCAACATGGTAACGATGTTTTTCCTCCTGCTCAATTCAAAAAACGGGTGCTTGACAGCTTCTTGTGGCTTCAGCCTCAATCTCGGGTTTACTTGGAACATTTTGTCAAGAAGGTCCTTGAACTTCTCAGCCCAAGGGTCTTCCGGGTTTTGATGATCACAGACAGAAGACGCCCATTTAAACAATTGCGAAAATGTGAACATTTGAGTCCTGTTTGCAGCAAAGCTGGGCTTCAAGATAAGCTTGTCAACATCTCGGTCGAACAAAACCTCGATATTGGAGTTTCCTTCCATCATTTCTAGAGATGGTTCCCCGAAGAGTTGGACCAGATTTGCTATCTGCTCTTCGTCCGACTTGGCTTTGAACAAGTTCATGTTGGTGAAGAGAGTAAGGAGGATCACACCCACGCTCCACATGTCGACAGCTGGAGTTGCTTTGGCATCGGCCAAGAAGAATCCTTCCGGAGCTCTATGACTCCTCACTTGTAGAATTCCAGGTTGAGTTTCATGCTGAAAGGAGGACATGCCGAAGTCAATAATTTTTACGGATTTGCAGCTGCTGTCCGTAAACATGACATTGTTCAATTTCAAGTCACCGTGAATGAGAGAGGTCATGCCATATCCGCTCACGTTCACGTTTTGCATGTGGCAGAGGGCCTTGCAGAGTTTGTAACCGATCATTGAGATCTCTTTCAAATTAAGTCTTTTTATGAATTTTTTCTTCAGAGCACCATGGATGTCGCTATGCAAGAGCTCAAGAACGTAGAAGTCACACTTGTCCTCTGAAAAAGAGTCCAACATTTGGACTGTGTATTTTTTCAACTTAGATCCCTGCTGATCTTGGAGGATTTTCATGATTTCGCATTCTTTATGCATCGTAGAAGCTTCTTGTGTTGAGCGTTTGACGCATTTAAGGGCCACGCATTTGTTGGTCTTTTTGTCGAGGGCCCTGTAGACAACGCCGAAGCTACCTTCCCCAATCTGTTCAATTAATTGGAATCTGTCTTTTGCAAGTAACGTCATGTTCTTTTAATGTTGGCAATTAAGGTCAGTGTTTTAAGTGTTTTACGTATGTTAAGGTCAGCAGGTTTCCCTTGAATTGAACTTTGGAGTCTGTTTTCGGATGTCATGATATTTGTTAACGTCGTGAACAACGGTGGCGAAAAAAAGATTCTGAATATTAATATTGAAAATTAATTAACTTTTGTTTATTTTTTTAATTATTGTTAAGTAATTTATATTAAAGTATTAAAATTGGAATACTTTAAAAATAATTAATTTTACAAATTTTTACTTTAAATGATGAATTACTTCAATTAAGATATATTAAAATAAATATGATTTTAGTTTTAGTGGAATTATTTAAATATGGTCGATCAGTTAAATTCAATAATTATTTGTTATAATTCCATCATTAATTTTAATGCCATTTAATAATCAAACTAAACATGAGCAAACAAAATATTAATTTTCAAGTTTTAGGTTACTTCGACCAAAGCCGTAGCGAACGCAGATAAATGATTTTTTTCAGAGATTTTACTAAAAAAGAAAAGATAACGAACATAATCCGCGTGAGACACTAGAACCATGAAGACAAAACTTGAGCTTAATTTGTCGGAAATTACCAAAAAATCATCATCTAAAAACTTTTAATTATAATTTCAAATAGATTAAAAATGCTTCAAAAAATATGCTTTGTCAAATGTTCTATTGACTTGTGCAAAATCTTAATCTTTCAAAAAAATCTTTCTAAAACCTAATCTTTCAAAAACACCTCTTTAATATCGTCTTCCTAATTAACGACAAATATAAATGCTTTTCAATAATCAAAAATATTATTAAGATTAGTGTTTTTTGGCAATAAAATTTTAACATATTTGAAAATATTCTTCCAAAAGACGGGTAAAAGTTTTAAATATTTCTTTGTAAAAGGAGCACGTGAAAAAAACATTTGCATAAACAGTCTTTCTTGTCCGACTTGCACAATGATACAACATGTTTTCAGTCCTTTTTCGAATCCGTCGACTACATACCGAGAGAAAGTAACATATTTTTTAGCACAGCGACATTTTAAAAAATGGATAACAGCGCTTTTGATGACCCAAAATTAGATCCAGATCATTGTGATGCAATGAGTCCTACCATCGATTATGATTACTGGCATGTGGACGATGATATCAGCATTGTCGTCAATGACAGAGCCAAGGAAAAAGACAGAGAACTGCAAGAAGAGACATTACCAAGTGAAAGTTATGTAGAAGATACTCTTATAGAATCGGAAGAGAATACAGTTCTCAGGTGTGCCTCACCAGAGAGAATCAGCGAAAAAATACACATGAGGGATAGTTTGACGTTCTTCGAAAGATCTGACAGGTGTCGAAAAAGATTCAAATACGTGAAAAAGATTGGCAGGGAGTCTTATGGAACGCTATTCAAAGCGTACGACACCATATTTGAAAAGAAGGTTGCACTCAAAGTGGTGGAAAAGGATGCAGAATCTACCAAGAGGGAAAAAAGGGCGTTGATGTTATTAAAATCGCAAAACAATTATCCAAGAAAACACTTATGTGAGCTTTTGTTTTGTTTTTATTTTCTTGAACTTTATACTCGTGGAGTACGTAATTACAGATCTTTAACTAATTGTCAACAATTTTGTTTATCGACAGCGATGATGATAGATTTCATAGACGTAGAGGATTACACTCTGATGGTCTTCGAATTGCTACGTTGTGATTTAGCGTCGGCCATGAAGACAAAATTCCATGGCAGTATGGAACTCAAACAGGTCGCTTCTATAGGCCTTCAGCTCTGTCATGCCCTTTGCAACATGCAGAAGGTCGTGTTTAACTATCCGACAACAGTTGTACATAACGACATCAAAACCGACAACATCATGTTTACTGACAGCTCGTACTCTGAAATTAAGATTGTAGATTTCGGTTTTGCATCGCTGGAGATTGAGAAGGTTGGTGAAATGTTTCAGTTTGTTGTTTCCGATTCAATCAATCATTCAATCAATCAATCAATATTACTGGTACAACTGGATAAGACGAATGTATCAATAGCTTACAATTTTGTAGCAAATATTTTGACAAGCCGGGAGAGCTTTGTCATAATTAATTAGATTCCGAAAAGTGATTTATTTGTTTTGATATTTATTTTTGCCTAACCAAACAAGGAATAAGTTTTGATCATCTGAATAAGAGGCTACAATTTAACACATTGTCAGTCTCTCAACAGTAACTGTTTGCTAATGTTCGCATTACAAATTTTAACCTTAAGCAGACTCACTTTCAAAATCAATTTAATTTATCAACTTCATCACCCAGGAAAGATTTCCCACTCAAAACTTTCACACCAAGGCTCCAGAGTGCTACTTCTTAGACAACTTTGTCGTCAGCCAATCCATTGACATGTGGAATGTCGGGGTTGTTCTGTTCACCCTTTTCCGGGGCTTGGATTTGTTCCCATGCTCCTCTGAAATGGAGCACATTACCAACATGGTATTGACGTTCGGAATGCCTCCTAGGGAAATGATCAGGAAAAATATAAAATGCGAAACTTATTTTGAATGCCTCGATGATGACGATGACGATGATGTTAAAGAATACCGGTTAAAGGAAGTGGTTAGTGGGTGCTTGTTATTATTTAACTTTTTTAAATTATGATTTCGCCGATAAAAGCTGGAATCGTTTGAGGAATGAAAACTATGCAAGACCATTAACGCCCCATACTTTGAATTATTTTGTTTGAAAGTATCCCAATAGAGATGCATCTAATCCTAGCCGAATTAACTAAACTTATTCAAAATATTAATATTAATAATTCCTCCGCCGTGCAGTTCAGAATGGCGGCCAGTGAATCCGTCTGCGGATTTGAGGACAAATTTGCAGCAGCAGTTACCTTCCCCATCAACAACAAATACGAACTGGGCAAATGGGTGGACCGTTTTCACGACCTCCTCACTAGAATCTTTACCTACGACTCTAAGCAGAGAATAAAGCCACATGAAGCAATTGAACATCCATTTTTCGAGTTGGTCAAAAAGAAAAACTTGATTCAGAGAATGTTCAGACGAATTCAGAGAGTTTTGAAATAAATTGAGTTTTATTCAACATTTGTTGACATTATTTTATCACCTCGGGGCCGCTAAATTTAAAATTTAAGTTTAAAAACAAATTTAAATATGCAATTAATACTTATGTTAAGTCTCTGAATTATTTTTGTAGCTCGAAAGTGCCTATCCAAGCCTGCATGAAAATATTTTCAAATTCCTAAATAACAACCACGATTTTTTGCTTTAGTTGCAGTTTTATTTGGTTTCAACATTTTACAAATTTGTGCATTTTCATTTAAAAAAAAAAAAACCCATTGTTTATATATCTAGAATTGTACTATCCAACGGATGACGATAATAGCAACGTAGCATTCCACTCCAAAGGAACCCGAAGAATCTTAGTACGTTTTTCTTCAGTGGAATTCCATTTGTTTTCCTTTTTTCTTGGCGTTCTTCTGCAACTCTGTCCACGTTTCTAAACATTGGGTGGTTTTCGTCGCAGGAATTTTTAAACAGCTCTTCAAGTTGTTCTTGAGAGAACTGCCTGCCGTCAACTCTATACCTTTGTCCGGGATGTGCATTGTCCGATTTTAGAATGGATTTGTAGACCTTGTAACAACGCATGTATTTTTCAAGCTTCAAGCTGCTTTGGCGAAGCAAGGTGATTTTTCTGAGTTCCTTCTCTGCTTTTATTGGATGGATTTTGCTAACGTCGTATCTCATGCTGTCCCTTAGGTATTCGGCATGGTAGAATGCAGCTCTACACGTGTTCAAGCGTAGTTCTTTGTCCTCTTCTACATCTGCTATTGTTTGGCTCATCGTGAGGCTCGTGCTTGTTGTTGAAGCTGGTGAAATTTAAGTTCTCTCGTTGGAGGATGCTTTAGAGTTCAGTGAAAGAATTGATTTTATGTAAAAGTGTTTGATTTTTATTGTCACATTTTATTTACTGTTTTAAAATTATTTAGATGTAAAATGACGTTCTTAATTTAATTAATTAATTGACGTTCTTATGATGAATGATAATGCGCCTAGCTAATCAATAACCAATGGTTAATGTTCATGCAAATATAAACAAGCCTATGTACTCAACTATGTTAATTTATAGTGGTTTATACTCTATATGATATAGCATTCCTTTTCGATTCAATATCCACATTTTGATAGTCCTATTCTAAATAGTTTTATGGAATCCGTACCTACTATGGATGTGCAAATAATGTTTTGGTCATTTCGGAGATAAATCTGACATATCGATATGAAAAATGAAATAAATATTATTCTTACTCTCCTTCAAAAATAAAGTCAATCACCAAAATTATCGCCCAAACAAAGATTTTAATTGTAACGATTGTTTATGAATGACATTTAAAAAGCTTTTAGTACCATTTCAAATTATTTAATTGCTTTTTAAGTTTCGAGAAAATCATTTTAAAAACCAAATAAGACTCGTTTTAGAAAATTGCAGAATTTTTCAAAATTCAACTCTTACAAGATTTTATTTATCATGGATGAGTGCCAAATATTTAAGTTGTCTCCAAGATGCCACCGCGAAAGTAGCAACACATTTTATTAGGTATTTATTAACTATCAAAAATAATTGAGGAAGATTAAAAATATAATTTAATTTCACCTAGCGTTTGAAGAAGAAGTAACCGCCATTATTGGTTGAGTTGGTTTAACTCTGTAGCACATTTTATAGCCAATAAATGTCATGATTCACAGCTGTAATTAAATCAGGAATGCAGACCAACGATCATGACTTCAACTCACAAGTGCTTCAAAATCCTCAGAAATATTCATGCTGCACAGATATTAATTACAGCCAGTAATAACAATAATAATTATTAATAATAATATTACGTTTTGTTGTATTTATTCTGAAATGGGATGAATTTAAGATATACTGGTGTGCGATTATTATGGTATTTAAGGTAAAAATAGAAATAATTTCTTGGGAACATGCAAATGTCTTTGACCTGATTACTCATTCATCCAGGTCAGTCATAGCACGAATGCAAATTAGGCCATGAATCAATTTAGTGAGAATCACCTTCCACAGAGGAGTTGACATCTGCAGGAATATTTCTTATAATTTTGAGCATTTCCAAGCTAAATATTTTTTATTCTGCCAATTTTCAAACCAGCTAAAAAAAACCCATTTAATAATAAATTATAATAATAAATATTATTAATAATAATAATAATAATAATCTTATAATAAATTATAATAATAATAATAAATCCCTTAAAATTACTTGAAATGCAATAATTTATCTCCCTCAGCATGAACATCTCAAAAAGTGAATCTAATTACAAAATGGACCGAAAATAATAAATTATTAAATAAATAAATTTTGAGACAATTTTTTATTCCTAAGAGAGCAATCGGTCCACTATCACGAATGATAACATCTACTGATGACAGAAGTGAGTCATCAATCCAAACTTGAAGAAGATCCGCCGAATGCAAGCGGAGACATCTTATCTGATCTTATCTTAGCCGAATTTTTCTTAGATTAAATTATTTCGCCAATTTTTTTTTCATTAATAATTCTTTTAGCAACAATTACGTAGAGTGATTGATGGACGCTATTTTTACCTAGTCTGGTATATGGTTTGGTTTGTGTATGGTTTGGTTTATGTATGGTTTGTATGGTTTGTATTGTTTTGTATGGTTTGTATGGTTTGTATTGTTTTGTATGGTTTGTGTCATGTGAATGTAATGTTTTGTATTTTGCTTTGAAAAAAAATAAATGTATTATTTAGAATATTTTGTAATTACATTGGAATTATGATTGCAGAACTTCATGTAAATTCTTGTGGTAACACACACAGACGAAGAATAAAACTAAGATTTATGAAAAAATATACTAAATTTGAAGCTAATGTTTTAAAAAGGGAAAATTGTGCATGACCACTGGTTGCCAGCAGGTATAAAAGGGCATGCAAGATAATAAATAATAATTATGATGACTTTATATGATAACATTAATATTTATGAGATGTATTTATTCTTTCAAGACATTTGCACATGCACCTGTTCAAAATCCTTCCTGTGCATTTGCAAAGTAATTTTTGCAATAATTAATCAAGTAATAGACTTGCTTGCTCACAAAATTAATATTCACGAACTGATAATTTTTTTTATGAAAATACTTTAATGAAATATTTATTCTTGCATTGATAAAGGGTTAGGGTTAGGGTTGCAATGAATTTCTAGATGCATTACTTTATTAAATTAGTAATAATAATAATAATATTAATAATAATAATAATAAAATTAATAATAACTCCAATATTTTATTAACTGCTTTTGTTATTTTTTTATTCCGATCAAACTTTATTTTTTTTAGAAGTTATCATGCAGAAAATCAACACTTCATTAATGCCAATTATGCAGACCAAATATTTTCCGATGCATAAAATGCACATATTACATTCAACTAAACAAATTTATTATTTTTATTCAAACTAAAGAAATCAAATGGCAAAATAAAAATGATTTAAATCCTATGCATAAATTAACACAGTTGTGCACAAAATAACATAATTGTGCACGAACAATGCGTCATAAATCACTGGAATGGCGGAAACTAAATTGAAACAAAAGATCAGCCAAGTGCCCGTACAGCTGTGCATGCATTAATTCATGCACATGGAAAGGTCTATAAATAACCGCTGGAAGATTCATTTGACCTTTTCCTTCTGGCCCGGCTACGGTTCACTGGTATGGCTTTTAGATTTGAAGTTTGACATCTATATTTAGACTTGGGCCTGCATATTTTTGCAGGATAATTATTATTTGCAGTAATATTTAATTATTATTATATTTATAAATCATTTTATTGCATTTCTTGTTAATTAACGACTCTTTTTATTCTGAATAGCATTTATTTGAAGTTATTAATATTTCTGAGCACAGAAAATATTTAACTATGCAGAAAACAAACCTTAGAATACTTCTGAAAATATAATTGTGGTCTATGCATTAATTAAATATTATTTTAATAAAGGCATCTAATTTTATAGTAATATATTCATATTTATTCATTATTTTTAAAAGTATATTTGTCAACAATAAGAACAATTAATCAATGTTTTGAAATCAATCCTTACTAGAGTTTGGAATTAGAAGTTATTTTGGCATCATTAATGGCTCATGGTTCGCTATTCCCAAATTCCTAGTATTATTCCGCCGGTGATAATGCAGTTGATTGCTATTGAGAAATTGATTGATAGTGAGATATTGAGTTAACTGTTTCATTAGGCGTATCGTGAAAAGGGTTTATGTTTATTGTTATATGACGTGTTTTAATTCATTATTAATTTTTTTATTTTTGAGGAATTTTATTGTCTTAAAAATGTAAAATAACTGCAAACTACTGAAAGTTGAGCAAGACAATAGTAGCTCATTCTGGTCAGCCTCGAGGAACTCATGCTTCTGCCATCAGACTTGATAACGCTGTTATCAAAATATAAAGATGACGATTATGATGCTATTATTATTTGCAAATATATTTAAAATATCGTCCCTAAGACGTTAAATTTAAATTGTTTTTAAATTTCTACACTATCACCAGATGGCACTAGCAATACAGGTTGATTCAAAATATGGATATCTTCTTGCGTTGATATGGCATTGTCAAAAGTAATGATTGTAATAAAATAATATTTTATAACAAGAATTTAAAGATGTAATGTATGTAATTTTATAAATTTATATAATTTATTTGTTTTCAGTCATTCGTTACTGTTTGTTATTAATAATGTTTTAGTCTTCATGATCACCATCTATCGAGTGTTTTAAAAATAAAAAAATAAGGGCAGCAATTGCTTACTGGGTGTCCAAACATAACCGGACTGATGCATTCTTTAGAATATTATGACGTAAGTTTGTTTATTCGAGGACTTAATAACGACAAAAAGTATTTTGATCAATCTGCAAATGGCGTTTGAAAGTAAATCAAAGATTTAAGAAGTGTTTAATTTACTTCATGCCAAGTTACAAATTATTACATTAATTGAATTACTGTATATTTCATTTTAATCAAAAGTAAGTATGTGAAATCTAGCTAAGATAAATAATCCATGTTAGGGCTAGGGTTAGGGTTAGGTTACCATTACAAGTGGTACAAGTGGTAGCATTTTGTTGATGACTTCTGAACAAATTAGTTTTGTCCAACTCCAAGCCAATAAATATACATTTAGAAAGAGGTAGATCATACGGTGTAGGGTATTTGTATCTGGAATTATGTAATTAACTATCACTGGTTTCACTCTGCAGAAATAAATTTTGATGCCTTACTTAGTAATTTTGAAAATCAGTTACAATCATAAATGATTGAAATATTAGGCAGCATTAATATCATTTATATCAATAGACATTTTAAAAATAAATTGTTTATTAGAAATTATCGTCAATCCAAAATAACTTATTCTTAACTTTGATAATTTTCATAATTAACTTTCAAAATTTAACTTTTGATGATTTTAATATGAAATGCAACAAAATTATATTTTGTAGATGCAATTCAAAAATCTCGTGGCCAGAAGGTAACTGTAATTGTTGTAACTGATTCCTCTTGTAATATATGACTGCTATTAGCTTAGGTCATGTAAAAGGCATGTAACTTTAGCACAATTTACAAGAATGTAATGCTGAAACTATTCAATGATTTGCACGAAGAATGCATCCAATCACAAAGGAACAGAGTGATGTTCGAAAATTGTGACAAAATTATATTCAATACTTGTATATTTGTTTCTCATTCTGTGATTTTTCAATGATTCACAGTTTCCAATCTTCATCGAATGTTAAACTGAATTCACAATATATTAAATCAAATGAATTTAAGACTTTTTTTCTTTGTAACATTAAAATAATGCATTAATGTGTTATTAATGAACATTGTTAATTTTATTATCGACCAAATAAATATGAAACATTGCGACTAGGCGAATTATGAATGATCTTACGATAAAGGTCATCACTAAAACGTGGATCTGTTTTGCTTCAAGCTAATGATGGCAGGATATTTGAGGATGTTTTGGACGTTGGGGATGCTGTTATGGATAAATGAAGTAATTTTCAAACGATAATAATGAAAAGTAATTTTTAAATATGGAATAAAAACATCAACAATATAATCAATTTATATAAAAATAATTAAATTTGTTAACTTCTGTGAGAGCAACAAATTCTATTATTACAATAATAATAATTAAAAAATTATTGCAAACTAAGTAAATATTATAATATTATTATTACATTGATTCAATAGTTGATCGAGAATTAATTTATTAATTTTAATGACCTTAAAATCAGAAATTCAACCTTTTATCACAAACAAATGTCACCAATAAACGTTTTCAATTTCTTCCAGTTTTTCCAGTTCCAAAAGGATCTTCTATTTGCAGATTATTCTCCGACGAAAAGTGTTTTAATGCTGTCATAATTACAATAATACACAATGTTTTATAATTATTTTGTAAGTAATTTATAGATTTGATATGTCATTGATTTATGTTACAACATTAAATATTATACTTTTATGTTTGTTGTGCGTTTTATAAATTAATAATGAATTATATTCTAACTCTAAATATTCTACATTTATCGCAAATTAATCTTTTATAATCATCATCATCATCATTATTATTATCATTGCTATTATGTATTATTAATACTTTATATTACATCATCATCATAATTATTAATTGTGATATTATCATCATCATCATCATCATCATCATCATCATCATCATTATTATTATTATTATTATTATTANCAACTGTTTTTGGTGCGACACTGAAAGTTATAAAACATTTACATGTTCATTAGGCGCCTCTGACGCTATTGCAAATGGCGCATTATAATTAATATTATTATTATTATTATTATTATTTATTATTATTATTATTATTATTATTATTATTATTATTACTATTATTGTTATTATTATTATTATTATTATTACTATTATTATTATTATTATTATTATTATTAATTACTCGCAACAACTTAATGCTCACCATGAGGCATCTGTTTTCCATGAGACCTTTCAATTACAAAAGAATAAAATTCATAATTTAATCAGAAATATTGAATTACCATCAGAATGTCCCTCAGGCAATGCTTTAAGTAAAACTTAATGTTACAAATGTCCTTAATCCCGCCCCTAGGAGGCGTGGCTTATGATCTGTATAAAACTCCACGACGGTGTTGGCAAATTCATTTATGCAGCGCAAAATATTTTACCATCATCAGAAATGAGTAAAAAAAGTTATTCCATTTCTGAGGATTGTAGAATGTGTTGTGCTAGCTGACGACGTTGATGTTTGTAATTATAACAAATGCTTTTATATTTTTCAGAATAATTTATATATTTATAATAATAGATATTGTATATTATAAATATACTGTATATATTGTATATATTGTATATTATAAATATACTGTATATATTGTATATATTGTATATATATATATATATATTAATTTGCAATATATAAATAAATAAATAAATATATATATATAAATATATATATATATATATATATATATATTAAATAAGAATTTGTAAATAATTAATTTATTTCTATGTCATAATATAATAACAAAAATTATAAAAACTTAATATTGACCTTAATTATTTTTATTCTCCGCCACAAAACAAACACAAACAATACAAACCACAGGTCTTTACCAGCCACAAAATGTGCGTTTATTCAAAATGGCACATTTGCTGCTGGTAAAATCTGGTGAATTGTTGATGGACTCCGATTTTTTCAAAGACTTTGTGCTGGTGAATTATTAATTGGTAATAAATGTTTGGTTGTTTATTTACGCGAAATAATAACGTAATAATTATGAATTAAGAGTAATAATAAAAAAATATTTATTTTAACATTTATTAAGTAATTAAAATATTTTTTTTTCAATTGATAAATATTAAATGTATTTATTACAATTTGCACATTCTATGACAAAATGTTTTTTATTTTTAATAATATTAATTAATAATTAAATATTATTATTAAACAATTTTGAATTTTATAACGAATATATCAATTATAACTATAAATATTAAAATAATTAATGTAACAATTTTATTATTATTATTATTATTATTATATAACAAGATAAAGTGAATAATTAATATTATGACTAATATTATTTATAACAAATAGGATGACTAATTATAGTATTCGGAATTCCCGTGACGCATGCAAAACAGCACAGGCGCAAGATCGATGGATGGAGATGCTTT
>MPNW01000558.1:7370-24727 GCA_011800805.1 Hirudo medicinalis
TAATAATTATAATTAAATAAATTAATAAACAAATAAAAAATAATTATAAATTATAAATTGTAATTATAAATTATAAATTGTAATTATAACCTGTTAAACTAAATCCAACATTAAATATCAAAGTTGTTCAAAACTAACTGGCACAAAGTGCTGAAGCATGTTGTATTTCTTTTGAATAATTTCATAGATAAGTTCTTCGCCTCCATTCTAAAATACAATTCTAATTTAATTGTAAATAAATGTGAAAATCTCATAGAATTCCAGCAAATAATAAATGATTCAATTTTTGGGGGGACATCCTCGAATATATTAAATTTAAGTGATTTAATAAACTCATAAACTTGTGTTAAAAATTTGTGATTTCATAAATAAAATAATTAGTAATGTTACTAATGTGTTTTCATTTGTGCTCCAACTTTCAGCTTGATTTCCATTATGATTATCTTCATTTGCATCTCTTGTCAAGCCTGCTACAAATTGATTTTCATTTAATTCTGTATTATTATAATTATTGTATTGTGAATATGATTCTATTGAAAAAAATTCAAAAGGAATCAGTGTCTTGAAATAAAATACAATAATTAGAGTTTGTAAGCATTAACATCCACCCCTGCAACAATTAACAATTTCACCTCCTTACAATCAATCAAGTTGATCAATGATGATCAACTCTGGTTTCACTTGTTTCAAAGTGATGTTTTCCAGGCTCTTATAAAAATTAGGTAGAAACCCTCGTCCAATATCCAATACATCAATCGATCTTAGATCACAAGTTTCTCTTTCCGTCTAACTAGGTAATAAAACTTACAAAAGTAAAATTTTTTTTATTTGAAGGTAAAATATCTTCAGATAGATAAACTTAAATCAACTTCTTTTTTAAGCATATCTTTGAGGCTCCACTGTGTGGACAAAGCATTATGAAAGAAGAGAAATTGTACAGTGTCACTTTGACTTAGATATGTTTTAGGTATTTTCATTCTATGTTCTACAGGTAGTTAGTTGCCTGTGATTAAACAAATTTTGATATGCAGGTTGGTTGAATGGATTGTGCTCCTGCATGCAGCAGTGACAGCAACAGCCATAATGTGTCCTGTTTGAAAATCCATCCTGCTCTCACATAGGGATGCCACATAAATGGTAGATCAATTAAAAATAGGGCTTTCAAAAGATCAGATGAATACAATGCAAATGATTGCCCACAAATTAACAGAACTTGGCCTTAATTCAGAGATCCATGAAAAAGCACATTAACAATTGTAAACATTAAAATTGGGTTCCTTAAAACTTTAAACTCTTTAAACTCTCAAATGGATTTTAAGAGGAACTTGTATATCAAGTATATTGTATATCACTTCTCATATATATCAATGACATCTACACAGTTTGTGAAAACTTCTTCTTGTTTGCGGATGATACGATAATATATAGAGTTATTAGCGAAGAGGAAGACTGCAACAAATTACAAGTAGATGTGGATAATGTAATTGAATGGTTCAACAGATGGTCCAAATGTAAGTGAATGTGAATAAATGTTGTGCACTGCATATAGGGGAACGACACCACCTAGGTATTATGCAAGGTATTATGGTAAGAAATTTTAGACATTTGTCAGATTTTGCTTTTGTGGGTTTGTACAAGTCTTTGATGAGGTCACAGTTGGAATATGGAGTGCAGGTATGGAGCCCATATAGACAAGGATTGATTGATGTGATTGAAGGAGTTCAAAGAAGAGCTACAAAATTAAGACAATCTTGCAAGGAGCTCCAATACCAATCGAGATTGAAAAAACTGAAGTTGCCAAGTTTATGTTAGAAGAAAAAGAGCTGATTTGATTTTGTTGTTTAAGTTGTTAACAAGTGAAATGAGAGATTTAGTTTGCCCTTCCCTAGCTGTCTGTACATATACAAAAAGCAGAGGACGTGAAAGAAAATTGATGACGAGGTTGGCCCACAAAGATTGTAGGAAGTTTTTCTTTGGCAACAGAGTGGTTCAGGAATGAAACAGTTTGCCTCAGGATGTTGTGACGTCACAGGATGTTGAAAGTTTCAAGACCTTGGACAGATTTTTTGCCAACAGAATTTATAGTTTAGACTAAGAAGTTAATGTTTAAGTTTACTTTTGGTTTGTTTTGTTGGGTAAGGAGGCGTTTGCACCTTGCTAATAATTTGTGTCAGGGGCCATTAGCCCGTGCTGATTTTTTTATAACAATAATAATGCATGCAATATATTTTCTCTTCATTAACTTTAGTGTTTGCCATCATTGTTTCATCCATATTGGCCATGTCCATTATTATCATGCTCATCACTTGCTTCATCATCATTATCATGCTCATCACTTGCTTCATCATCATTATCATGCTCATCACTTGCTTCATCATCATTATCATGATCATTACCTGCTTTTATCATTGTTATCATTTTCTGAATTGTTTAATTATCATTTTTATCATCAATTTCATCATTTCAACATTACCACAATTATTCCCAGCAAATCCTCCCTTTTCAGAACAATCTTCATTGCAGTTGTTTTCCAAAGTTTCTTTTTCATAATTCTGACACATGATGTCTAATTGATGAAGACTTTCATTATTTCTATCATCCAGTCTATTTTTTATTCTTTCGTTGTCTTGAAAACTTTCATCCAGATTTTTTATTTTACCTTTATCGTTTGATAAGAAGCTCAAAAATCTTTCATTCTTAATAATGTTTTCTTTGATTTTCAAAAGTTCTTGGTTGTGATCCATGATTTGTTGACGTTCTTGATTTGTTGAGTCAACAACGGTTTTAAACATTTCAATTTTCTTGGCTATTATTTCATGTTTCTTAGATTTTAAGCATTTTTCTTCTTCCCAATCTTGTCTTTGCCTCTCAAGGTATTCTTCATAATCCTCTTTGAAATCTGAATAAATATAGTTCCACTCATTATTATTTACATATTATTGAACTAACGTTTAACAAATTTTTATCCACTTAGATAGCAACATAACGTACATAATTAAACTATATCAGATTTTCTTTACTTAGATTAGTCTAATATTAACCTATTTTAACTTCTTTTCATTGTCAATTGTTTACCAGGATCAGATGACTTTATTATGACAAAGATGACAATTATAACTTACTTCTAGAAACGTATTGCTTAATTTTCCTCTTGTCAATGTCTTGAATTTCAGGGCAAGAATCAATTAAATTTAAAGACAGAGGCAGGTGATCTGCCTGATTAATATTTAAAGACTTTAGAACAGCGCGATACATATCAATTTTATCGCCAGTCTCTTCTTTGAAAATTTTTTTGATTACTGTACAAAGTCTCTGTTCATATTCTAAAATCAAAATATAGCTTAGTACTTTTACTTTTGAATTATAAACAAACCTTCTCGCAAGGCGATTAACTTTTTCTTTTCAACATCTTTAAACTTCATGCCGATCAACAGATCCGTTGAAATATGATGAATATCTTTCTCAGAATGTATGCCAATTTCTCCAAGTTGCTCCAATATATAATGACGCCTTTCATTAGGATAACTTTCAAACTCACGCTCAATTATCTCTTCCAAACTCATCATTAAATATTATTACAACTTAGCAAATTAGCAGCAAATTACCACAACCAGTCAGACGTCTTGTTGTGTCAAGTATCGAAACTTGAGCACATGGTTAGTCCAATCAGTCTGATTCAGGGGAATTCCTAACATATCGATTTACCAACAAAGGAGCAGCCAATGAGAAAATCGCATGATTTAATTTTCATGAATATTAATGAGACAAATTTTTCAAGAAGCAGATTACAACTAAACAATTAATCAGAATGTTCAATTAATTACAATTAAATTTTATGTATTGCTATGTACTACAATTTACGATTTAAATTTACTTAGAGTTACACGTGCTTATTACTAGGCATGATTTGCTTCTCTAAGCCGTCCTAAATTTGTTTCTAATCATGTTAAATTTCTTCAAACCAAATGGGAGACCGAAAGAGGGGCTACATTTTGGAAATCGTAGAACATGCTCGGGAAAAGACAACTTTTTTGTTCCTCCGTTTTCCGCGCAATAGAAGATATCTTGTTACATAAAGTTAATAAGTCTCAGCTTTTAGTAAGGAGACCTTTTGCAGACAGATAGATGTTCAATCCAAAATTTTAATGTAATTCAGAATCTTGTAATAATAACTCCCTCTAGTAATATTCGAAGTTCCAGGGGTTGTAGAATTGTATACTATTTACTTGCAGACAACCGTAGGACTGAGCAACAAATCAAATCCCACATTGTTTCCTAAAACTTGAATCATGAAATTGATCAAAAAATAAAGACATCTTCGACACTTTGTAATTCGAATGCATTAACATCACTTCATCAGCCAAATGTTTCCAAACAAAAATCAGCCAAAATCATAGATTTCAAGATGTACAACCCTAAAAATTCCTATTGTCAGCAAAAAATTAAACTTGATAAAATAAAAATTAAATAACAAGCACAATCTCTTTTCAAGAGCCCCTTTTATTTAAGAAACTACTGAAAAATCATGCTGTAAATTCAGTGGCTGATAACAATTCCAGAACACAAACAAAGTGATTATAAAAGTTGAAAAGTCACATGACTAATGCATGCAAAAGGTGGATGTCACAATTGAGATGTTTAATTAAAAATGACCAAGGCATCGACGAAATAGCATCATCCTTCAATGGATTAATCTTCCTTGCATTCAGAATTAGAAACTTGTCCATCTTTTAAAGCTATCACAGCTTCAACTTCCTTATCTACTTTGTCATCAATGATTTCAGTTTTGATCACGTCCACCATCGGAACATCTTCTGCTTCTGCAACAACTTCCTTTTTATTTAAGTCCAATGTATCTGCAAGTTGATGTTTACAAGAACCTCCAACCTCCAACATCTCAGAATTTTCAACTTCAAATCTTTCAATTTGTTCAGTAATTCTATTGCTTTGATGTTCTTCATTAATCAAATTGTTATTCTTTGCAAGCTCGGAGAAAATCTCTGGATTATTGTCAATCTCCTCAGATGAGTTGAAATATGTCTCTGAATCACAATCATGGATTTCATCTTGTTGACCAAAATCCATATCAGAGCTCCCAGTTGCTTTAATTTTGTTTGAAGAAAATTCGTCAACCTTCTGATCAACTTCTGAACCTTGCTCTTGTCCTTCTTCAAGTTTTTTTTTAAAGAAACGAAACACGGATTCCATGCAAGTCGTTGATGTCCACTCGTGCTGTCCGTGACCTGGAATAAGTTTCTAATGCATTAGCATTTGTTATCTGCATTTGAAATACATGTATAGAACTTAGGCACTAATAAATTATTGAATAAATAATAACATTATTAGTTTGATTAGTCGTGAATCTTCAAGGCCACTGCAAATTTGGGGGAGAGCTCTCATTAGAGAGGTAAGTTTTTCAAGACAATATGAAGTCCAACTGGTAATTGAGAGGGGCATCTGCTCCAGATTTGTGGGCCAACAATTACAATGTGCCAACGATGTGATGAACCTGTCATCCAGAATTGCACATAGGGCTGAAAGTGTGACAAGGCCACTAATAGGCCCACCTTCACAGTATATGGGTTAGGCTGAAAGAGAGTGGTTGGAACTGGGCCTTGAAAGAGGCTTAAATACTAATGTAGTTTGTAGTCTAATAAATAATTATTAAGTTAAGCCAGCAAGGCAAATAAATCTCATTATATTCATATTATTCATAAATTATTCGCACAATAACACTACAAGTAAAATATGTAATTTAACCAGCTGAAAACTTCTCAATGCAATCGGTTGAAATGAAAGAACGTCTTAGAATAGGAGCGTCCAAAACGTCTTCACTGGCCACCCAATTTCTGGCACACTGCATTGCATGAGAAATTAAAAGTTTAATATGAAATTTCTGCAGCTAAAATACATTATGTAATTTATCAATTTAAAATAATAGTTATGTTATTTAGTGATTATTAATGGAAATTGTAAAATAACGGACAAATCGATAAAGCCGATCATTTTCCATCAGGACTAATCCAGAAAATATTTCTAGCCTTCTTGAAGAAGTCTTTAACTTCTGCATTGGCAAACAATCCAAATGTATGGACTGAATCAGAGAAACCAATCGCAAAAACCCTTTTTCGAAAGCTCTGTCGTTTAGCCTATAAATAATTGAATTCAAGGAATGTTTACTTAAATTTAGAGTTTACTTAAATAATCACAGATTATATGTGCACTTATAACAAACAAGTTAGAGAGTTGTGTGCAATCAAAAGGGAACAGGTGTCACATTCACAACCTAGCTTGAATCCTCTTTGAGTAGTAGGCCATGGGAAGTAGTGGTTCAAGTCATGATTAGAGTTAAGTGGAGTCGTTAATGATAATGATTTCAAGTTTGATTATAGTGCATATGTTCAAACAGACCATTTCAATAATGAAGGTAGCTTTCCCTGAAGAGAAAGGTTTTCAGGGCAGAGTGAAACCCAGTTGGCTCATTAAAGTATATTAAATATGTTTATATATAAATATGATTACAGTCCTAGCATTGCTTGTCTAATCATAATTACAAAAAATGAAGTGCTCCTTATACCAGTGAAACTGTCACAACTCCTCCATAACTGTGTGCCATGATGGCAATATGTTTGGCTTTCACTCTCCCCATTATGAACTTGTCCCAAACATACAAGGCATGTTGTTCTGCATCTTTACTTCCCTAAAATCAGTATTTCGAAATTTTAAATTAAACATCGGTTGCTTTGTCAAGTGAATTCAATACCCTTATAGGACGACAATCAATTTCATTTTGATTAGTGTTTAGAACCACCACTTCATACCCCTCCTCGTACGCTCGTTCGATGTAAGGAATCTGACTGCCATCCATCAGGTTGTCATTTATGATGATTCTTTAAATAGTATTAATAATTACAAAAATTAATGCAATCCGAAACTGACATTCGGGTTATTTCGACGGGTTGCATATGGTGGAATGGCAACGGTTGTGTTTGCAGCCACCCCATCACCAGGGTAGTGGTGCCATGTTAAATGTTAAAGTGACTAAAAGCTGCCTTCTCATCCCGGTCGGATGCACGAGGCACTCAAAAGATATTGTCTAATTATAACTACAAACCCATTCAACATCATTAATAATAAAAAGCTAAAATATTCAACCACCTTCTTGCCCACTGTCCAGCTCTCACCACACCACTTCCATGTATTAGGACCAACAACTTGTCCTCAGTCTTTTCTGCATTCTCACTGGCAAAGAAGAATCCTTGTGGTTCATCAGGTGTTGCATCAAACTTTTAAATTATAAATAATTTATTAACAGATTTAAAGCAATAATAATTTGTAATGCAATTAAATTTACTTCAACCGTAGAATATATCGAGAATTCAAAATAACATTCGCCGTCTAATATCATGGTGACCGATGTAACTAATGTCAGCTGAAAGCAAATAAATGTTTTCCATCCTTCAAAAAATGAAACCGACCGGGATGAAGTGTTGGATCATTTTGCATCTGGTTCCGAGGAGTTCGTAGATGTGATCGTCGACACCCTTTTTGACATATTCAAGTTTCAAATTTTTTAAATATTCGAAGCATTAAAGCAGCACTCACTTTGCCAATCTCTTCATATCTTTGCTGGTTTCGATAATGATTTCCATAGAAATTAAAATTAAACCTCTCTCCATTTTCGTCTCTCAGAACATTATCTCAGAATGCAAATTCAGTGCGGTGATTTAATCATTTATTATTCATTCAATCATTTTACGACATTTGTTGCAGATTAGAATTACGATTTTAGAGACTAAAATTATTTTGAAAGTCATGTCAAAGCAAAAAAGAAATATCTTGAAATAATTTACCTTCGTCAAATCTGTGGCCATTCAATCTTTTATATTCATCTGAAAAATCAAAATAAAACAATTTTTTTCATTTAAATCCTCAAAATCAATGTAAATAAGAAAAACATATTCACATTGCAAATGTATGTATGCATGGCTTAGAGTTTCTTAAATGTGATGTAATGACTTTTTCAAGCCATAATGCTTGCTAAGGACTTGCTTTAACGGCAATAAAATGATAGGAAAGTATGATACAATTAGATCCTGAAATTGAAAAGTCTCCTATGTCCATTTTTTGATGTTTTGACATGAAGATTGTTACTCACTTTTATTTGATGAAGATCCTGATTCTGTTTGAGACACTTCTGAAGATTCTTCCAATTTTGATGTTGCATCATCAGATTTATCATTGCAAATATTTCCTTCTAAGACGTCAGATACTAGTTTTTCAGGGTTTTCACATATTTTTGGTGCTATCCCACCATCTTTATTGTGCACACAACTCTCATTTAAGTGTTCACAAAGAGATTCCTCTTTCAAACAAATTTCCATCTTTTCTTCCTCATGGTTTCTGGTATGAACACTTGACAAATCATTGACAGTTTTGAAGTCATTCAACTTTACTTCATCTTGAATTTCGATTGGAGTTTCTTTAATTTCTCTCTCTGATATTGTCAGTGACTGGTAATTATTAATTTCTCTATTTTCTTCCATCTTCTCCGAGAATTTTGAATCATCTGAAGTCGAAGCACCAGATACGTCCACTGATTTATAAATGATGATAAATCCATCATAAATATTTGTTTCTTTGACATCAGATGCCCTGTCACCATGAGATTGTAAATAATTATCACCTATTTTTATGCCCTGTTCCTTATTGCCCTCTTCACCTTCAGATTTTTTGCCATGAACATTTATCAAAGTACACTTTCCTTCTTGAATTTCAACTTGAGTTGGTTCATCACCAGATATTTTACCAAGCGACGTTAATTCTTCAACTGTGTTCACTGAATTGCCTTCTTGAATTTGTCCAATTTCTTCCACCTTTTGAGAGACTTCAAATTTGTTTTCGCTTTCGCCATCAATCACAGGGGTTTTTATATCAGATTTTAAGTCTTCAGAGGTTGTGCATTTTTCTTCAACTCCAACTTTATAACTTGACTGAGTGATATCTTTTCCTTCTGAATTTAATTCATCAATAATCGTTGTATCTCCTAAAGACTTTATTAATTCATCATTGGCACGATCACCTTCGTGATTTTCCATTGTAATTACTTTTATAATAATCTGAAAAATATATCTGGGACTGTTAAGGCCTCTTTTTTTTTATAGATAATGAATAAGTTTATTTTAAAAGCACAATTCCTTTCTGAGTTACGTGTCGGAATAACGTTCGCGTTGTTCAAATATTATTGTTTCTTTTAACATAGCATAACAATTATTTATAGTGGTTAAGAAGACCGAGATCTGTGTAATAACCACTCTAGAACTCTTTACTATAACAATCAGTATAAGATACCAATTGAACACAATAATAACAGATTATAGCTAATCAAAGCTCAATTCTAAACAAATCTAGGTACCTACGATAACCACTAACGTTAACTGGCAGCAGATCATGAAACACCAAAACTGAAAACAGATTCACCGTTATTTCCCTGATATTTATTATTACTTATGATTATGTTTGTCGCTAACAGTGCTTTAACAAATTTTATTTAAAAGTGAAATAAATTAAATAACTATTAATTACTTTTTAAAATAACTTTTTAATTAATACTTTAATTTCCACTTGATGATATGAATTGGGTTTTAGAGAAAGGACAAAAACCCTCGACAAATCATTGGACCCGCGAGGTTGATGAAAAACATTTTTCGCTTCTAACAGATTTTGTCAAAATTTACCAACTTTTGTTCCCCTATCTCGCGCGCATCCTAAACCACGTCCACCTCAATTCAATGAGAAGTGAATTCAAGGTCATTTATGATCTGAAAACATTTTTGATTATCGTTGAGAATGGGGACTCATAAAGTGATAGCAGATACATAGGCATAGCCGCATGGAGGTCACTATGTCCCTTGATTTTTTAAAAATTCCGTATACTTTTTAAGTAAAGGGTTTATTTGGCTAATTCCGGTAAAATAAAACCAACTAGAGCCATTACATATTACTTATTTCAAACATTACTAATTCATAATTAATTTATTCATAACACAGCTCCAGTAAACTAGGAAAGTTTCCAACATCAATATTTATTATAAGTTTATTAAAACTTATTATATAAGTTTTGATAACTAAATTACAAGTGTCTGCTTTCTTTCTCTTTAGTGCAAAATTAATTTTACACCAGTACTATATTTTACTTTTGCAATATTTATGTGTACACACAACATTTGCCCCCCCCCCGCCTTGACTAATTTTAAAATTAGTTTTGGCTAAAATCCTGGCTAAGACACTGAATAGAAGTGAATTTTTCCTTCAAAATCCAAGTAAATTCCACTCTAACAAAGCAGATCAAATGCAGCCGACAACAATAATAAGTAAGAATGCCTACTAAAGGTTTGCAACCTCTCCTTTTTCAATATAACAAGTAAAACCCTATGTTACCTATTCAATGCAATTGCTTGATAGTCAAGCCTTAATGAAACATAGCTAAGGAAAGTACAAAAGTAAATTAATCAGAAAGTTGTTCTTGAATGTTATTCAATTATAAGACATGTTGTGATTCAACAAAAGTGAAACATACAATATGCTAATACTGATGTTCTGACAAAGTGTAAATTAGTGTAGCATTGCCATGGGAATGTCATTTGGTGATGAAATATAAACATCCAGAATGCAATCACAGTTGCAAAACAAAGTAGGCATTTAGTAGAATGCAAGAAAGTAAAACATGCATCCGAAGTTGTCATGGAAGAAGTCTACACAGCAAAATCAAACAATAAGATTTTGATTCAAGCCGCATGCAAATCACAACAGCATTCGAAAGTCGCTCGCTTCACCAACCGACATAATCCAACAATAATCTTGCATGTTTCGCCACCTGAGCAATGCCATGCAACAAATACAGCATTGGAAAACAAGTCAACATTCCATATCCCCAACAAGTGGAAGTGCACTTTTAAACTTTTGTCTCAAAAATGATAGCAGGAGAAGACCTAATGGGATACAGACTCGAACCGAGGGCCATCAATCTTGGGTCAGATTCTGTGGTCATTTTCATCCTACATTAAATTTATGATAAACTGTTTTAATAAGAAGTCTGACAGCTTCATCTGAAGTTATTTAGTCTCTTGACAAATTCACTAAAACTAAGCACTGGCTGTAGAAGCATTTCAGCAAATGTTTGCAATGCCTGAATTTGTTTACAAATACCTAAATAAAATTTGTAAAAATACTACATAAAAACAGTTAATAAATTGTTTTAAATGAAAACCAAACACAAATGATTGCTAATCTTATTAATTTTAATCTCCATTAAAATCTCTTAAGCAAACTCAGCCTTAGTCAAAGAAATGAAGTGGAACAACATTAAAATGTAAAAGTTACAACAACAACAACAACAACAACAACCAGCTGATTAAGCATTGCAGTAATTAATGTTAATAAAATACATTTCGAAGCAAACATCACCAAACCTCTGTGAAGAACCAGCCACCTGAAATCTTTCTTTGCTCTTGAGTTTGTCATAATTTTTCTTCAACACTTCAACATAAGAACTGTATCTCAGTTGCTGCAAAGACAGTTTTTATTTTAACTCACATTTTTNTGTGAAGAACCAGCCACCTGAAATCTTTCTTTGCTCTTGAGTTTGTCATAATTTTTCTTCAACACTTCAACATAAGAACTGTATCTCAGTTGCTGCAAAGACAGTTTTTATTTTAACTCACATTTTTCATGCTTCAACTGAAAATCAGAAAATCAAATTTGTAGTTTAGATGCATCACTAAGTTATTACCAAATTAATCAACTCATCCAGAATAAGTACCAAGAGATCCCCAGCTAATAACAATTGTGTTGTAAATCATATATCATATACCATATATCATGTATCATATACCATATATCATATATCATATACCACACATCACATATCATATATCATATACCACATATCATATATCATATATCATATACCACACATCACATATCATATATCATATACCATATATCATGTATCGGGGCCATGGCGGTTAGGATTTAGAACAGCTAAAATCAATTTATTCAAAAGACAAACCTCAAACTTAAAATATTTCTTTTGATCTTCAAAGTTTTGCACCTCCCTGGCACTTGCATCTCCTCGCAAGCCAATCGAGTCCTCCTTGAGTTCCTCGTTAAACTTCTTCACATTCTTCTCATGTTCCTGGATCTGCTCCAACTGATGTTTACAATAATTTACAGTAATTTAAAATAATAAACTCAATAACTCACAGTGGCAAAGAAAACAATGACATTATTGATGAATGCAACAGCACAAACCAGACTTAGTTTTGTGGGAGCAGTTGGCAGGAGGGGCCTGGTGAAGGTAACTTGAGACCCAACACCACCTGGAAGTGCAGGGGCTGAGAAACAAGCAGCAGCGAGGTTTATTGCTTCCATCCACTGCTGGCACTCCACTTCATCACTGCAGCACAAAGTCATCATTACAAAATCAACATCAAACAAATGATTTACATGAATCAAGTCTTAACTCCCACCTGGCCTGGAACAAATAAACAGACCAATTTGCCAATCTGAGTTCAAAGACATACTGCTTCTTTTGGTAGTCATCAGGTTTTGAAGCAAGAGAATGATGGATTCTCAATGAATCTGGATTTACATTGTCAAAGGCGACCGAAGTCTCCTTTTGGAAGGCATTAGGATCTTTGTGGAGGAAGAGAATCATCTCACATAGAGTTGCATACAACATCTTCCAGCCCCTCTTCCCAAATGGAACTGATGAGGATGACAAAAAATATTTGCTTGTTTAATATTTGAGTTATAAATTATTCATTGTTTGTTATTTCTCATTTTGATAGAGTAAAATTTGCAGGCACATCAGATTTTTTGTATTTCATAGGAAGCAGTTGTGCATGTCAGTCCATAAATTAATTCAATTTCAAAATGTTTAAAACCAAATAAACAAACATAAAAGCATTTGAAAATGAATCAAAAACAGCCTCACTTTTCCTGCCATCCGAGTCGAGACATGCTTTCCTCATGACGTATCCCCTCTTGAACACCATGCCCATGTTTGGGTCTGCAGTCTGGAGTTGTCAACAACAAATATCAGCGAATTCAAACAAATTTTTAAGAAACAGCAACCAAATTATAAAGCAGCTCAAAGGAAGCCATATCATGTCAGAAAGTTGAAGAAATTTCAAACTAAAGTAACTTCATTAAATCATGAAATGGTTGAATGAGAATTTTTGTGGACAGAAGAGTGTGAAATATTTTCAAAAGTAGAATTAAGCTAAACAATGTGTTGCAGTAAAATGTTATTAATGGATGAAACTTGCATCTTGAATGGCATTTCCCATTGTTGATTGCCTCTGATTTCGTCTTCTTGATGACGATGGTCTGCAAGATGAATTAATTCACAAATTACATTCATCAATTCAATTTGCAAAAAATAATACAATCCACTGTAGGTCGGCCGAATAAGTTGCGTTCCTGCATATGGCCATGATGGCAACAGAAGTATGTCGTGTTCACAACCCAGCCTGCATCGCCAGGTAGGGGTGCCATACAAATGTTAGAACGATTAAAATGAGCCTTCACTAAGGCATTAAAAAAGTCGGCTAAATGCAAATACTATAACACAATGTAAACATTCAAGGAGTTTTAACAATGTGGAACCAAATATTCCAGTTTTAGATTTGAAATTGAGAACATTTCAGGATATTTTTGGAATCAAAATATAGATTAAGCTTCAAATTGACCAATTATGCACATTTGTTTCAGGAAGTGAGAGAATGTTTTTGAAAGATTCAAGTTTTTAAATATCAATTTTGTCTAGCTAGATAGAAAACCAAAATTCCAAAATCCTTGTTTGTTGACAATGAAAACCGATATACATCTCGACACCGATCATCATAAGAAAGAAAAAAAAATCATCATCAAAAAAAAAACCCTAACCGTATCAGAGTTAACAATTCAACTGGTTTGGTTTACAAACTTCAGTGATGATGATAATGATTCCAATAAACAGAACAATGACAACAAAACAGTAACAACAGTGACAGAGATTATGATAGGTTGGTTCTCACATTTCAACAGGCAAGGGCTTCTTAGCAATGGATTGGAAGATGGTCCTCAGCAAGGCTGGATCAAAATCACCACCATCATTCAAGTCTCTGAGGTTGTATATGAAGGAATTCTGGTTCATCTTTTTGCCAATGTTCTGTGCAATTGTCATCATCACTAGCAATAACATCATGAATAATTCAGCTTAAGCTATTCTAGAAATTCACAATAATTGACACTTGATTCAGAAGCATAGGATTTGTGCTAATTTGAGAGGTGCATTTATTGTAGAGGTAAGATCACCATTGTTAACATCATCATCATCATTCTTTCTGAATATGAAGGATGTTGTTGTAATTACTGCATTTGCATGATTAAGACGTCTTCTGATAATCACAGCAACGAACAAAAATCCATTTGGCCTCCAATATATAACAGTGAACTTAGCAAACCAATGAAAGTTGAAGTTCTTATTGAAGTGGAACTTGACCAATGATTCATCCAATAAATCAATCACTTGTGGAATCATCCATCCCAAAGCATCGTCAAAATTTAATATAAATGATTAAAAATAAGCACCTCCCCATGGTAACTGCAGAGGCAATTAAATTTATTTTGCATGTTAAGCAATCAAATCAACTTGATTGGCAATTAGTTCGGTATTAGTTGAAAACGCCAAGCTCCCGACAACAAGACAATTAAAGAGGTGATGTCTCAAAATGCACGAAAACAAAAAATATTCACCGGCCCGTAAAGATCCGTATTGAGAAGGATGATGGAGCAGGTTATGCTATGGCAGGAATCTGGATTTGAGTTAATAATATAAAATATTTCAAGATTTAATAAGCTAAAACTAGGCTTAAAAAGCAAATACAAAATTCAGATCTATTAATTTTGATATGAGAACAATCTTAACGACTCGATGGTTTAAGGTTTCTTATAACTAAGATTTTCCAGTTAATCTGCATTTACTCCTTAAAGTAAAAAAAATCAAGTTAAGCATAAATCAAACAAGAGGGACTTAATTTCATAGCAAAATGATTGTCTAAACCTTCAAAATTGTATTGGGTCATAGAACAAAAGCCTCAAGTTTACAAATTAATCATTTATCATTTGAGAAATTGTAGCAAGAATATTCACAAACCTAAATCAAAGAAATTTTAACAAAAAAATCTAACCGATTGATTTGAAGGTTTGAGGATTGCAATCAAAATATCTGCTGGAAAACAAATTGAGGATTCTCTCTCTTTCCTGTGTCTCTCCATGAAGAGTTATTTTTGACAAGAAGTTCCTCAATGACTGAACAATGTCAAGTGACTTGAAGTCAAAACACAGCAAATATTCCTTTCCCAGCTGCTGAGAATACTCTGACCTTTTGAAATTTTTATTTAAATTTTGAATGTTATTCTCTTGTTCATAATCTCTAACTCAGTCTAATATTAATCTAACATCCACCTCTAATAAGGGGTGCAAGTTGGCTCAGGTGGTTGCATTCCTACGATCAACAAACAGTAAAGGCGACAGTCAATACATGTCGTATTCACGACCCAGCTTGCCACAAGCACCTCTGGGACAATAAATGGTCTCGAGTGCCTCCAATGCTTAGGCTTGTGGCGCTATACAAATTCACTTATTGTTAAAGATTCATATCATTTATATTGCATAACTTTCACCCCAAATACTAGTTGCAAAAGTAATTGTTGCGAAGCATCCAAATACTAACGGTTTATTGATTTGTTTGGCAACATCTTCTTTTGTAAAGCCCTCCAATTGGAACATTTTACGTGACAAAATCTTGACATGGCTGCTTGACTGGTCCTTATTCACATCTTTATGGTTAGAAGTGTTGTTCGTCGAATGATTCAAAACAAGCTTGTCATTCGAAGTGACGTTATCATATTGCGAAAGACGACCGAAGAAGCTGGGGCAGTTACTTCTCACAGACAGTGAACTTTTCAAACTCGGAACTGGTGAATCGTTCCAACCAGGAGACAAATCATTTCTAGGCAGTTCATTAAAACTTTGAGCAATTTGCTTGTTATAAATTTGCTTCAGAGATAGAGGACTGTTTTGAGTTGGTGTTACAGGAATTTTTCCATGCCTCACATTTGATAAAGTAGGTGAACTCAGATTAGGCTTCAAAAATTTGCTGTCTGCACAGTTGTGTTTTAGCTTGAAGTGGGGATTGATGTTATGGTTAGAAAATGTCTGATTAAGACTAAGTTGGGTTCTTGAGGTTCTCTTGAATCCTGGCGAACCAGATTTTTGCTTGCGAGTTCGAGAAGGAAAAAAGATTTCAGAATCATAATCAGTTGATCCAACGGGAGCCGTCGACATAAGATTTGCTATAGAGGTGCTTGCAGGTTTGTTTAAATAATGATCTTGTTTGATATTGTCATAGTCTCCTGTTTGAGAGTAATAAGAGAAATCATCAAAACTTTTCTGAGCATAATTTGGTTGGTTTCCAACATTTGAATGTATCCCCTTCATATCTGATATATCCGTTTCGGTATATTGCATGGGAGACTTCATGATTTCATAAACCTTGGAACATTTCTTATGAATAAGCCTCTATATTTAAAAAACAATAAAAAAAACCTTGCATAAAAAGCCTTTCACGTGCAAGTGTTTTAACAACGTCTCCAAATAAAACAAACAAAACTAGTAGCAACGGCTAATCGGGCAACTCGGTCCAATCGCAAAACTCTGAACGTAAACACAAGCGACTGCAGTAACGGACGCCCAAGTGTACTCATCGACACGAAGAAATCCGTCCGTTTTTGTTAAAATTAATAAGCCTCAGGCACCTAAAAAATTTAAATACGAAATAATAAAACAAACCAGAAATGGGTTGAAAAATGGCTGAGTGACATGCGGGTCAGACCTCTGTACTAATTGTCAGAGTATTAAATATATGAGGTGGGTCTTTAGAGATTAATGAGTATGTTTAGAGATTAATGAATATATTTAGAGAAAAATGTTTTGCAACATTTTCAATTTTAATGAGCCAATAATAACATCCTGATGGCATCTGATTTTTGGGACATCGTCTTAAATGACAGCGAAGATACTTCCTCAGCAAATACCAAAATAGGTGTTAATCTGAGAAGTTAGAGAAAGGAATGAACTTATATAGTATTAAAATAAGAAATGTCTTGAATGACACTTTCTCATATTATTCACTAGGGCCGGCATCGACGACTCGCATCTCATGCGCAATTATCGAAAGTACTCGGACGAAGAGGCATCGAGCGACGAAGAATTCCCGATTACGGACAAAGATGCCATGCAAATAGTCC
>MPNW01000558.1:33173-48173 GCA_011800805.1 Hirudo medicinalis
ATTTTCCGTTATTATTATTAACGTTCGTCTTTTAATGTCAATAAAATCGATGACAAAATGTCTAAAAGTTGTTTTCTTTTGTAATTTTGTTGACTTAAATGAATAGCTAAAATGCTATTGGACGCGCATTATTATATTATTATAAAATAAATACAAATATAAAAACAAATACTTGTGACGATGATGTAGTTTTCTTCTTTTTTGTCGCTGAGAAAATCATTGTTTAACTACTATTTGACGACACGGGTTTACCTAATATTTTCTTGAACTACAACCTAAAAGTATTTGATCAACATTAATTGAAATTAAAATCAACAACGCGCTGCGACCAGCTATTGCGAAGCGAGGAACTAGAAATGAGTTTTCAAATTCAAATTCATTATATATGGCATTCCGTGCGCGCAACAGGGATGTACCGTCACTGCTGGGTGTAGTCTGCTGTGTCTGCAATACTTCTCTCAATAAGTGTTTAATGATTTTTACTTGTAAAAAAGGGGATGGCACACCAGTTTATAAAGCAATTTTAGTTGCACTCATTGCCAGAAAGCCATTGTTTCCATTATGGGATTCCGTGATCCTGATTACTGTAGTTAAGTCTTACTCCGCATCGTAAAGCGTTTATGTTTGATCTTTGACAAGTCACTGTATATAATTCAAAGGAGGAAAATTAAATAATTTAAACTGGTTTAACAATTGTTTAACTGAATCAATTTAAATACGAAAAGTATTTTTATATATACGAGTTGTATTATTTAAATTACATTTACATGTTCCTCGATTGGCTGGACCTCTTATCCGAAGATTCGATTTTGAAATGTGAATCCAGAGTATTGTGTTTGTATATTTCTGAGCGTTTTTGCAGATAAACACATGATTTGGTTGGACCATATTATACAATTTCAAAGAACATTGGTCTAGTTTCCCAAATATATCGTTTTTTAAATACTAAAGCATATATCTATAGCCTAGTTTTTCTCATATTTCCTACTGTGATATACTCTGGGCATTAGTGCCGGATTTAACACGGTGGAGGCTCCCGTGCAGTGTGATGGTGGAAGCCCTGTTGCCGCCCGTCTGACCTCTGACAAGAAAAAAAAAAGGTTTCTTTGGTTGGCGGAGGCCCCTCTTTAGTAGCACATCCCGACCATAACTAAATCCGGCACTGATTGGCATCAAACGATCCTTCCCGTATTCTTTCTTTATGTATGGTGCTTTATTATTCGTATCCTGTCACACTTGACTCCCACCTCCTCTTACATCAAAATTTGTTGAACATCGACTCTTAAACATATTATTTCAAACCAATCGTCATGTATAAATACATTAACAATTCATTGATATCGCCTTTTAATAGCTTCTTTACTAAATCATCTGATATTCACCCTCGTCTTCTGCGATCGTCCCAGTGGTGCACCCATGGGTCTAAACCTCCAAAATTGTTAATAAAAAAAATTTTAGTAACTGAATCTAATTATCGATATTTAACAAATATTATCACCTCCGATGTAATACAACTCGTCAAAAACATTTAAATAATCAAAATAATTTAAGTGCATCTCTTACTGAATTGATTGTTGAGCTTTGGCACAGAAGTCTCGCAAGACTTGAAAAGGATGAATCGATAAATATGCAATAAGTGCTTTAGAACATTATAATGATGACATGATGCCAAATATTAAAACTTTACTTCATTTATTAGCCATGCTGCCCGTGTCTACAGCAGTGAATGAAAATCTCTCTAAGTTAAGTCGTTCATAAACCTATTTGATAAGTACATCTGAGAACGGATTAGAAGATTTAACTCTTCTGTATTTGTATAGAAACTTGACACCAGCAGTGGAATCAATTCTAGATAAAATGGCTGGAAAACAAGGAAAATTGGACATTAATTTATAACTACACCTGATTTAACGTGTTTTATGACTTATTTGATATTGTTTATAATTTTGAAATAACATTTAATTTAGCTAATCTTGCGTAATAGACAAATTATGAAAAATGATTCATTTAAAGAATTGGTATATATATATTGGTATATAACCTTGGAAAAATCGTCTGAAAGATAAAAACTTAGAAAAGGGTATTCAACAGACATGGGATACTTGTACTCGAACTCGTACTTGGGCCTTGAATATTTGTACTTGTACCTCAGCACTTGGTCTCATGTCTAGTAATTAAAAATCAAAACCCCCGCGAAAAAAAATACTGGGTGCACCACTGGATCGTCCGGCAATTTTCGTCCTGATTTTGCAGGTACAATTTTAAAACCGTTTTCTATTAAATGCTCTAGCACGCATAATCATGCAATCATTTCGAAAATAATATCATAAAATATCTGAATCATTGTCACATTTAAAAATAACCTCAAATCTTATACTTAACTGTGATGTCCTCGGTATCGTTTTGAATGCCTGACTTTAAACTTTGATCCAACATTTGATATATATATATATATATCATAATATATATATATATATTTAAATTTGAGCCAGATATAACTTTTAACCTTTATGATATAATACATTTATCCCCTGCGTAAAGATATCTTGTAATGCAAATGTTAATAAAACAATTTCTTTAATATTTGCTTCTTAGAAAAGCAACTTATTGAAATTTCTAAAAAGTCAAAAAAGCATAAACTTTCGAGGAGGATGACATTAACATTCTTTAACCAGTTATTAAACATTTGAATGTCAATTCATTTTTAAAATTCAACGTACTGTTATCAGCTGTGAGCGATGAAGTATCTGTATTTTACTTCAAACGTTTTTAGAGAGTTCAGACCCAGACGATGGGATTGTCTTTCAATAACCGCCCTTAACTCGTTTTTACCCCATGTTGGAAAAAATCATAGATCATTTTCGCAAGGTTAAACACATGAACTTCGATAACTCCTAATTGATTAACATGGACATATAATTCACTTCCAGGAGAATGCAGGCTTATTACTCATTCTTGGGGATACAGTTTCAATAAAAGTAATGTTTGGAACGTTAACCTTATGATAAAATTTATTATTTCATATTTTATTTAGAGGGCGAACTAGTAGATAAGGCCAATAAAAAATTCTTATTTAACTATTTTGATGAACCACATAAAAATCAGAAGAGATATGAAGAAGTTGGCGAGGTAAGTGCCATTTTTCTTTCCTTAATAACTGTAATTGGGATGTTTAAATTGTAGGCTATTACACATCATGTGTACAATGCTTTGGAAAAAGATTACAAAATGAAGAGAGAACACATTCCAGTTTGTTAAATAAACTTTGTTAAATAATTACTAATGCCTATTGATATATGTCATTGTTATGGTTTGTGAAAATCTCAAACATTTCATAGTTTGATGCAGCACCTGATGAACCACAAGGATTCTTCTTTGCCAGTGAGAATGCAGAAAAGACTGAGGACAAGTTGTTGGTCCTAATACATGGAAGTGGTGTCGTGAGAGCTGGACAGTGGGCAAGAAGGTGGTTGAATATTTTAGCTTTTTATTATTATAATTAATTATTGTTATTATTAAATAAATTCTGTTGCATTAATTATTAATATTATTTAAAGAATCATCATAAATGACAACCTGATGGATGGCAGTCAGATTCCTTACATCGAACAAGCATACAAGCAGGGGTATGAAGTGGTGGTTCTAAACACTAATTACAACAGTGTTGAAGGACAGGGTATCAGAGTCAGTAAAAAATAAATACATTGTTGATAGTTTTAATGTGAGCCATCTTTAACCAAAGGCTAAATCAGAATAAATTGAGTAAAGTTAATAAAAACTGTACAAATATTTACAAAACAGATAAATCAGAAGCATAAGCATTTATTTGAATAAAGTTGAAGAAACATTGATTTCTTCCAGGGTAGTAGCACAGCTGAGAAGCATGCCATTTATGTCTGGGACCAATATGTTAAGCTTCAAACTAAGGCCAAACACATAGCCATTGCTGCTCACAGCTATGGAGGTACAGTGGCCGTCAGGCTGGTATGTCGTTAAGAACATTGTGTTTGCCACTTTAACGAGGTGATAAAGAATAAATAGTCTTTCAACTGAGAAGATATTTTTTGAGGAGAAGCTTTCTTATAGATTGTTTTTTTTTTGTTTAAGTGGTTAAGTTTCAATTGAAATTGAAGGCACATTTCAGGGATTTCAAAGGAGGTCTTCATTCCTTGCCAGAGTTTTCACCATTGGATTCACGGATTCCTTCCACTCCATTCCATTTTGGCCTCAAAGGAAATTTTCAAAGTTTCTTCGACTGGTTGGTCATCAGTGCCTTTAAATGTTTTTTCTAGAAGCCAGATAAATTCAAAGAAATAGTCTATATATTATGCTATCTAATCCTCTTCCCACTGCTAGGGAAAGCCAAGTCTGTTGGTGACATTCTTGCTTTGACCTTCTTTGGTCACACCGCTTTATCTCTTGGTGCCATGATCTCATGATCATTCCCTTTTATCCTTGGATCCTCTTGCTAGCCAAGGTTTTTCTCAGGACTAGTACTTCCTTTTTTTTCTGAGTCACTTGATACATCCTTCTCCAACTGAAATTTTGCTTTGTTGATGGTGAGTCCCATTCTTCTTTGCTAAGGAAATTCCGAGGGTTTCCCAATAGCGATTGAATGTCAGTCATGATGTCTTTTGACAAAGCTTGATCCAGCCAATGACTATGACATTGACAATATGGATCTCTGTCACTCTCTAGGATGATCTGCAGATAAATGATCACGGATAAACTGTTTCCATCCTCCATAGCCATATTCTCCAAAGAAATCCTCCATCCAATGAGCCATGTCCACCATTTGTGTCTCAGGTGCCAACAGCACTCTTCCTCTGATCAGGCCTCTTCCCCGAATCCTTCCTCAAAAATAACAAAATCACAATCAATGAAACACATCAAATTATTTTTATAATGAAGGAATTATGGAATGTCTAATTAGCCAATTTAATTTTGAAATTTTATAAAATAGTTTAGTAAGAGTTGTTTTGATCAGCATGCAAGGAATTGGGTTGCAAGTGATAAACCTTTGGACACTCTTGTTGATGAGGATGTGACTGAGGACTTTGGAGATTGTGCAAGAGTTTCTGCAGGTTTGAGCAGTAAAATCATTTTGAAATGAAATTTTGACTAGAACTACATATTTAAAAAATATCACTACATAAAAGGGAGTGCCCTTTCTGAATTTGGATTATGTGTTCTGTATAATGTTCTGAACACATTAAAAAATAAATCAATAAATAATTTTTGTATGAACTTACCTTAAGCTGGTTTTAAAGAGTTCAACTGACAATATCTTTTTAAATATTGAAAATAAAATATTCTAAGTAAGTTGCTTAAATAGAACCTTCAAATATCTTTAATTTGATATATGTTATCATTCTAGGTTTTTTTTTAGAACCAAACTTACAACCACTCAACCATAGTAAGGTGTTGACATTTGGTCAAAGTTCAATGACCCATATTTCTGACACCAATTGACCAAAAATCTATAATTTTATTTTCTTAACATACTCATCTAGTTTAACAACTGTGCCAAATTTCTGCAAAATCCAAGATGGTGATGTCAGATGTTGTGTTGATTTGACATGGAATGCCCCAATGGTTTTCTGGGGATTGTTTCCAAGTTTCTTGCATAATTCTTACTCTTCCCAATGTATTTATTTCTATTGGCACAATATTTGCTCTGTTCATTATTCTTTGCATTTCTATTTGTAGTTCCTTGTATTTGTTCTCTTTTTCTGCTTTTTGAATTATATTAATGACTCTTGAAACTGATACATGTATCATATATCAGTATCAACATCATAACCAGCATCATCATATATCATATCTTATCCTGAATATAAATTGAAAATGGAACTTTGGAGCTTGGGCTTATATATTTCCACAGTAACAATAAAATAAACACAATGAGTAACAGGCTGGAAATGTTCGACTTTCCCCATTCAGCTTCATCAGTTCTTTGAGATGATTCCTAGTCACCCTAAAAATTATATTTTACAAATTATGTAATTTACCACCCTGTTGTGTTTATTTGGAAATTCTGTAGTGCAATGTACTATGGTAGTGTAACGTACTCTGGTTGTGTAATATGGGACAACCATATATTATGTGACCGATACTTTCAAAGTGGGTCCGGCAAGTTATTGTTCATCGTAATTGTCATTTTCATCATCTTTGTCATTATCATTATTACTATTGTTATTATAATATTTTTATTTCAGGAGACACAAGGCATGAGTGGACGGCAAGCAAAAGCATGAATTCAATGTTCAAATTCTTCAGAGATCAATATGATCAAAGGATCATTGAACAACCTAAATTTTTAAGTTACACAGACATAGAAGAGGAGGACGAATATGAAGGTCAAATTGATGAATCACATGAGAAGAAGTTCAGAAAACTAGAGAAACCAAAGCTAAAAGATAATTGAGATATATTTAAATATTTAGATTACTTAGTACCTGGCATTGCACTGAAGTTTTGTAGTTTGGTAGTTCATTGCAATAATTTGTTTTGAGATGTTTTGTTGCAGCATCAAATGTTGAATCGAAAATGATGTCAATTCATTTTTACGATAATCACTTAATTGTAATGTTAATTTTAATTTTTGTTTTGGTTTGGTTCGGTTTGGTCTTTTTTAATTCTCTGCTGAAAAGATTCCTTCTTTGTTTGTTTAATGTGATGATTTTGGAAAGTTAAATATTTATTAAGTTAATGTTTAAAACTAGAAACCAAAAAATGCTTTTATGTTATCAAACTAGTTCTAAACTTATTTACATGAAATTTTGTTAAATAAAGAATTTCAAATCAGTATGCTTCAACTTTTTATGCTCTGAAACTTATTGGCAAAACTCTCTGTGCATGTTTTTCAGCTTCACATTAATTTCCACTTTTCCTTTTGCTCTGCATCCAATTTAAATTTCCCATCAAACATTGCGGCGAAAAAAAAACTTATTTTTTGAAAGAATGTGGATTTTGTCTCTCTGAGACAAAACTGATAAGATGCTCCAGTGTGGAATTGTGGACACTGCAGACCAGTGGTTCACAAACTTCAATTGTTCAGCGTCCCCGCCTCTCCAGGAAATATTTTCAATTAAAGACATCAATGTCGTTTTTGTTAGTAAAATAGGAACTTAAATTTTGAAACTGTTTATTGAGCAATATTCTACACATATCCATAAACTATTGTAGTGCTCAGTAATTTAAAAATAATTCCTAATGAGGATCGACTTGGAATGTCGAGTCTTACTAATTTGCAGATATTCGACTCAATATTTTTCAGCAACATCCTTAAATCTCCGCGATCAACTATTTGCAGCTGGTTTCTTTTCTCAACCAAACATATTTGTGACCCACTTAACCCAAGTTCCACAATATGAAGTGACGGAAATGGTATGCAATGGAGAAGTGAAGCTTAAACAAATGGAAAGTAAGGTTACTCGTAATTAAGTGACTCTTTTTTTATTTCAAAAAATTCAATAACTGGTATTACCAAATCTATATAAAAAGTCACCCTTTAATATTAGCCAGAGTACTTCGGTGTGGACGACTGAATTCTTAGTCGTTTTTGAGACGAAGTTTCCAGAATTAGTTGTCACTAACGAAATATTTTAAGAGGCGCGCAAACCGCGAACATTTTTGTTGTTACTGTAAACATGGCGTTGGCCAGCGTTGGTTGTTTCAAACAATTTTCTTTGATTACTTGAAAATACAACAAATCCTTCAATTTTTTTTATGAATTTTTGTCAAATGTTCTTCTAATCTCGAAGGCTTTATAGATTCATTAGAAAATACGTTTTTTTGCAAATCTTGCACATTGGTTTTGTTTTTTGGGCGATATGACAATACAGCATAATCTCTGGGCTAAACTTGGATTGCGCTGTACTGTCTCTACTGACTCCAACAAACTCTTTTTATGTGCGGACAATGTCATAACAATATATTCAAAAAGAGTCCAATGAAGAAGAGGCATAATTTAAAAGTGAACAATGGAGAATTGTATAGCTAATAAAACATTATTTTCATTACAAAATAAAATAATAATAAAATTAATCTAAGCTATTCTATAATATACCTCCCGCCTCTCCCTGGGAACCAGGGGCGATGCCGTCCGCTTTGGGAGCCACTGCTGCAGATGTTCAGAAAGGCGATAATAACCTAAACATTAAATCTTCGATCTTCAGTACTCGTTTCTCGTCAGAACTTCTCCACAAGAAAGGACTTCGCTCTGCTCACCTGCACTTTCAACTTTCTTTTTCCAAGTGCGTACTGCAAGATTCCATCCTTCCACGAGTGGGACATATGAAGTCCTCGTATTTATCTTTAAATCCAAACTTAAAACTTGGTTAACCTGTGTTTACATTTCGTTTCTTAATATTCTTGATTACTGCAGAATACTTTCCAAACGAAGGTTTTCATGTTACTTGCTGATAGATATTCAAGTTTCCCCACAGTGCCTGAAGATTCTTCTTGGATTTTTGCGCACTCAAAAGATTAATTAAGTAAACGTAATTTTATAATTTACAATATGTTTGCGATTGATAATTATGTTAGTTATTAGCATCTGAAGAATGGGACTGATGGTAATAATAAATTAATGTAAATGATGATTGATTATTGAAATAATATAAAATATTATAATAAATTATCAACTTAATCCGATATTAATTCCTGTTCGAGCGAAAAATAACACAACATGAAGCTGGCAGCATGGGATCGGCACATGGTGATTATTGGGAATATTGGAGCGATTCTTTGCAGAGACAATGCACTTTTTGTGGGATATAATTGTGCTTAGAGGTTGTTTGCTTCAAAATTATTTTCCGCCGACGCTATTAAATAAGATGTTACACATTAATTAACATCAACATCAGCATTAACATTAACATTAATTAACATCAGCATAACATTAACATTAATTAACATCAGCATTAACATTAACATTAATTAACATCAACTAAAAACGTTGCCATCAATGAAAATATTAATTACTTAATGCATCAGTATTATTACTAATAGCTTCTCACGAAATTCATGAAAAAGTGAAGGTGACTTAGTAACATCGTTAAGTGTATTTGTCACTAATATTGATAAATATTAATATTAATAAATAATATAAATATTATTATATTATTAATAAATGTTATAAATATTAATATTAATAAATGTTATAAATATTAATATTAATAAATATTAATATTATTGGTTCGCATCGTAATTGGAGTGGACTTAATTGAAATGTTACAATTCCTTATCTTTATATTGTAATTAATTGATGGCTATTTTATGTTGGTTGGTGATGAATTCTCAGCCTTAGAAGAGAATTTAATTTGTGTCAACGAAACTTTTTTGATTTCTTTTTCAACATATTCCTGTAGTTAATGTTTTTTCCCCATAAAATGCAGAGGCAATTTCACTACTTCATTTAAGTCTAAAATATTTATTAATTTTAAGTTTAAATAAGTAAATTAAATCCAGATATTCCAACTTCATCATCCTCTCAGTTGCGAAAAAAATCAAGAATCATCAGTTTATCGAGCTTCCTGCTTTCGATGCGTGCTTTTAAAGCCCCTCCTCAAAGTGGAGGTCAGCATTCATCCACAGTTCGAAGACTTGGAACGTCTTTGAGATGATTGCAAGAATTACTCAAGAATTATCACCCATTTGATAATTTTTCTGAGGAGCTAATCAATTGAAGTGAGTTGCAGTTCTTTGTTGGGAAATATCGACATCAATATCATAACCAGCATCATTATTATCAACATCATTACCTGCATCTTATTGTGACGCGGTATTTATTTTCGCAAAAAAAAATTAATGGCTAACAACCGATAAATACAAACATTTAGCTTAAAAGCCATCGATTATTCGGAGGTAAATTAACAAGACCCCTTTTCCGCAAGTTATTCCCAAATTATTGAAATGCTTCAAAAGTCATTAAAGTTGCAAAATGCACTCAAATTGAGACACAAAATCCTTCTTTTCCTGTCAAAAAGACGTCATTTGAAGTTGAAGTTCTTCTGAAGCGTGTCTGACAAGTTGGAATTGATTTGATGGACACGAAATTTGAAGTCTTTTGTCGTTTGACAGACAAACGTCCTTTGTAGATGCCAATAATAATGGATTCTTAGACCATGCCCTGATAAGAACTGCTTTCTCTGAAACAATATTTGTTATTGATGTCAATAATAACGTTATTATTATTATTATTATTATTTATAGTTCTTATTTAGAGATATTGAGTTGCTGCTTGCAAATGGGGTTTTTTTGGAGAAATTCCTCGCAAATAGGAAAAAGTTCATAATTGCTTCCTAATCCAGCTTCAATTCATCATCACCGACATCGTCGTCGTCGTCGTCATCACCACTGTCATCATCATCATCATCATCATCATTATCAACATGTTCGTCATCATCACCTAGGGAACGGTACTTTTTAATCATCTCATCTCTTCGAAGCCAACGCGCGACAACACACCTTGGTAAAGGTGAGACGCAGGTGAGACTCGATTGATTATTCGCAGGTGAGTTCACCACATGCCTTCGCAGCTTCACGAAGAACTTGCACTCATCATCTTTGCAAATATTTTTTAAATATTTGAGGTCACATCGCTTAAAAAGATTAATAATTATAATAATGGTAATTACATACGCATTAGTCAAATTTTCTGTGATGATTTTAGCCAATAAGCGGTCTGAGTAATCTCACGACGATAACATGACGTCGGAGAAACATTAACAATCTCATTTGAAAAGCTATTAATTCTTACATCAATTCTTTACGGGGATTCAGAGGAGTTGGGATCAAGAAATATTTAGGAGGAGGTCACTGTTTTGATTTTTCAAATTTGTTTACCACGTTCTCACGTCATGGTGGTGCCGGAGAGATGAGAGATGGCAGATAATTCAAGAGAGAAGCTTGTCTAATTTGGAGAGGAGTAATTTTGCAGGTTAACATTCGAAACTTTAGTTGAAAATGTGTTTCCAGAATAGAATTTCTTACACGAAAATTAAAATCATTCCATAAAAATTTCTATAAAAAATAATTTAAATTACAAAAGGAGTGCAAAAGTTAACGAATTAAAAGCGGAAATAAACTAGAAACTGGTTGCAACTTCAACTTCAACTAAAATGAACGTCGTCCTCAACGAAAACGGAATAAAATAACTGATTGGAATCTGTCGACCAATGAGAGTTTGAATGAATATTTATTACTTGTTAATAATTAATTAATGTAATTAATGACCTTAATTATGACGAATATTTAATTTCCAGATCAATTTAGCGAATTTATTGAACATTAATTCAACATTATCATTATTCAATATTTTATTTCGCAACAATTGCATTCGTTTCTAATGTTTTCATTTAAAATTGAGGCATTTATTGCCATCAATTAATCAATCAATTAATTAAGCAATTAATTAATCAATTAATTAATCAATTAATTCTATTCTTTTAAATTCACATTTAATCCCACTTTTGCACATTAATTTTTCAAATTTAGGGGAGGAAGTTCTGCGGAATAAATGATCCGTGATGTGATTTATTGGAATTTTAATCATTACTACATAAATTAATTATTTAAAAATAGATTTAATGGATGACTTATCTTATTATTATGCTAGTCATAAATAATATACTAATAATATATGATTAAAAATATAAAAGCTAAATATTTTTTAGTTAATATGAGTTAATGGATGATGGATGGATGGATGGATGGATGGATGGATGGATGTATGGATGGATGGATGGATGGATGGATGGATGGATGGATGGATGGATGGACGATGGATGATGGATGAATGGATGGACGGATGACGGATTGGTGGATGGCTGAAGACCAACAAGCATGGCTAGCATGCCACAATCTGCTCTAAGTACGCACACCTCAAATTGTCGGGTGTCACGCTGCAACGTCACAACATTGTCAATCTCCGATTAATTACCTGGCTCTCCATAGGTGCCCATGACGACCAGTTCACCTGAGTTGATTGAGCAGGAGCTATTTGTCGTTTTGTATGCTTGGATAGGTCGGTAGAAGGATGGATGGATGGCTGGGTGGATGAATGGATGGCTGGATGGATGGATGGATGGATGGATGGACGTAAGAACGGATTGGTGGATGGTTGAATTGACAGGTGAAAGTAAATCGGTAAATTACGCAAATGTCTTTCGTTGTGAATTGCAAAATTAAAAGTTGTTCGTCAATTTCTTTTCACAATTGGATTTTGATGATCCTAAATTTCCTCACTGTCACTTGATAGTTTGACGGACGTAAATGAGTTTTCTAATTAACATCATTGCAGAAGAACTAATATCACATACTATTACATCAATGTTAACACAATAATTAGTGCAATTAATTAATATTAATTTATATTAATTGTTATTAATTACTATTAATTAAGTGGCATTGCAGTGATTAGCATAAAGCGTTACAGTGGTTGCTGTAAAATTATGCAAGCTTTTATCACCACCATTGTCGTCATCATCATCATAATCATCATCATCATCGTCGTCGTCGTCATCATCATCATAATCATCATCATCATCGTCGTCGTCGTCATCGGGTTGGCATGATGAAACCAGATTGAGCAAATGTTACTTCAGAGTCTTACTTAAATCCTCATCACTCCATCAACAGGCAGTCATCGCAGGATAAAAATCAGAATCAATTAATTAATTAATTAATTAATTAATTAAGTTGGCAAATGAAATCAGTTGATTATTACGTTAATATTAAGCGTTAATATTTGTAAAGAACGTCAACAACGAATCACAGAAATGTGCAACAAGAATAATCAGCTTATTCATTAAACGTTACTCATTCAAAAAGTTATTCTAATGAATATTCATTAAACATTACACCAGTGATGAATTTATTGACGATTACTATTAACGTCATTAACACAATCAGCAACCTCGCACAAACAACTCCTGAATCCTCGTGGAAATGTTGGATCTCGAGAGCTTCCAACCGAGACCGGAACTCGAGCCACAAGTGGACAACGACGACCAGCTGTCCACCTGTTTCAAGAGCACACTCGCTTACGCCGGACACTCCGGCAGGAGACTTCTGCGCATTTCACGCGGAGTGCCGCGGAGGAAGATCATGATTCGAGGGGCGTCCACCACCGGAGTCGTCTTTTCGAGTCCCGGTGAGACTCCTTCCACCACGTTGAACCTCAGCCAACTCAGCGACTCCGGTGGAGCCGTCGTAAGACCGTGCAACAGGGAGAGGTGGAAAAAGAGCAAGTGCTGCGCCAGGAAGTGTCGGAGATGCAAATCAGTCTGCCTCAAGATGTTCCTTGTCACCGTGAACTTCATCTTCATGGTGAACTTGTTATTTTTTAACTTAAATTCTTTTTGCTTCAAGCACTTGATTTCAATTCACTTGATTTTTTATTTTTTTATTCTACTGCCTTCTAACTGCTTTGGTTTGTTAAAGTGCTTTGACATCCTATGATATGTAAGGCACTTTAAATATTTGGCTGATTGAATTTGAATTTCTTATTATTTTAGAATTTAAATCCTATTTATCTACTTTCGAAATTTATCGAATCGTGCTTTTTGGGAGAAAAAAGATTTAAATAGCCAGCCGGCAGTGACTGGCCTAATTAGCGGACACTTGGAGAAAATTGAGATCCATGACTCCATGTGACTTTGGATGCAAAAGTTGGAAAGGACGCGTCAAATAACAATACATAATGTTGCCATTGTTGCGATTGTTTTTCATCCTCCAACAAAGTTTAGGAGCCACGGGACTTCTTGGGATGATGAAGTAGTAGTAGTAGTAGTAGTAGTAGTAGTAGTAGTAGTAGTAGTAGTAGTAGTAGTAGTAGTAGTAGTAGTAGTAGTAGTAGTAGTAGTAGTAGTAGTAGTCATCATCNGTTGTAGTTCATTACATAGCTACGTAGAACGACGGTGTTCCCTATTTGGGGCTCGAATATCCGTGTTGCCATTGTTGCGATTGTTTTTCATCCTCCAACAAAGTTTAGGAGCCACGGGACTTCTTGGGATGATGAAGTTGTTGTTGTTGTTGTTGTTGTTGTTGTTGTTGTTATTGTTGTTGTTTGAAGCAGTGGATGAAATCGAATACCTCGATCGTTGATAAGAACTTGCTTGGATTTTTAAGCTTCGTTGGTTCTTCAATCGACTTGAGTCGATAAATTCCTCCCTGCCATCGAAGCTTCCTTCAATTACAAGTCCTTCGTAAATCAACTTCCTAAGATGACGTCATCGGAGGACCCCCTCAGTCTACTGTTCAGTTCATCGTTTCCTCCTGTTTTGCACGAAAACTAAGGAGACATAAAGTTTTAATTGTGCTTTCACGTTCCTTCAGGAGGAGGCCATTTTGTTTTCGTTCCAATTTGTTCTTTATTTTGTCACAATTGTTCATCAAAACAAAGTATAATGTGGGAATTGCAAGTTTAATGTTCATAAAACATTTCTTCTGGGAGTTCATGAAAGCATTCGATCTTCTGAAAGTTTTTAATTCATAAAACCATTTTTACTATGAAATTTATTTCCTAATTTCCAAACAAACAGGTCATCAAGCACAGTTCGGTGACCATCCATCAACGAAGCGATTTGTATTTTGCTATTTTCTCTCAACAAATTGCCTTTCAATGCCTGGTCGGCAATCTTTCCAATCTGAGATTGGATCCTGGTTTTTATTGTCGGAAAACTTTTAAACACGACGAAGATTCTTCACAAATTCCGAGGAGGGGGAAATGGAAATGGTTTATTGATGTCGAAACCTCGACTCATTTTACAAAGGAATCGATTTTCGATTCTTATCGATTGCAATCCTAGTTGTTCGCCAACAAAAGATCAAGCGGCACATTCTCTCGCAGTCAGTGAATCAGTTGTCTCAGTCACGACAGGACAGGACTCCATGACATGCGAATGAATAAACGGTGCATGGATGAAGGGGTGCTAATGCTGCATGGTGCATTGATAAAAGTACATAATTGGTGCATGAATAGTGGATGAAAAT